>BJCN01260863.1:0-13857 GCA_018326445.1 Flaveria brownii
AAGTTTGGCAAAGACGACTTAATCAAGCTATTACACTGCCCCATTTCAGCTGATGAGTCAGTTTACTATCTATCTTGCCAATATGTCTGGATGACTGACCGAATCCTTAGGAACAAATGGTATGCTTATTTAGGCTCGTACAAGAAGGCAAACGATGATTTTGATTAATTATGTTTCACCGAGCCTAGGGGAAGATTGTAGAAAACTAATCAAGGCTCGGCAAAACATTTCATGCGAAATCCAGATTCACGCGAGAAGAACCATTCACGCGACAACTAACTTCAAGCGAAGACCTGGACCCGCGCGAAAGGCTCAGCCGCGCGAAATGCAAGTCGCGCGAGAACTCTGTGTTTAGTATAAATAGCTTAGTTTTCGTTTTGTAATTAAGCTTTTGATCATATTTCACTCTTGTACTGTGCGATTTCACACAAGACCTGTAATAGGTTGTTTTTGTTCAATACAAAATCATTTTGTGATCAATTCGATTCTTCTTTCAATCCAATCATGTTTACATTCCGCATTCACGTGATTAAGATCGTGTGTTGATTGTTTCTGGGAAATATTCACGGTTTTACATTAACATCGAGTGTGTTTTCACCCAATTCCGCAACCAGACCTCTCATTCTTTCAGAGTTAAAATGATCGTCTTTCAAAGCCTCATCTTGAAACTCTTTGACCTTCTTCATCACATCGGAGGTCATGATCAGCTGGTACGCTTTCACCCGAATTGGCTCGGGGTGTTCCTTTCGGCTTAGGGCATCCGCCACCACATTGGCTTTGCCCAGATGGTAACGGATCTCACAATCATAATCCTTTATAAGCTTCAACCATCGCCTTTGCCTCATATTCAAATCCTTCTGCTCGAAGAAGTACTTCTTGCTCTTGTGGTTGGTGAAGATGGTGCACTTTGTCCCGTAAAGATAGTGCCTCCAAATCTTTAATGCGAAGACCACAGCTACTAGCTCCAGGTCATGAGTAGGATAGTTAACCTCATGAACCTTTAACTGTCGGGATGCATAGGCTATATCCTTCCCCTTTGCATTAACACGCACCCCAATCCCGAATAGGAAGCATCATAATAAACCACCAGTTCTTCGCTTCCATCGGGTAATGACAATACAGGAGCTTGGGTCAACCTCGCCTTCAATTCTTCGAATGCCTTCTCTTGAGCTTGACCCTATACAAACTTTACATCTTTCCGGGTCAACTTGGTTAATGGAGAGGTGATTTTGGAGAAGACTTGAATGAATCTTCTATAATAGCCCGCCAAACCCAAGAAACTGCGAATCTCAGATGGCGTATTTGGAGACTTCCATTGCATCACTACTTCCACCTTTGCCGGATCAACCATGATTCCCTCCGGATCTCCACGTGACCCAAGAACTGAACTTCACGTAACCAAAACACGCACTTGGAGAACTTGGCATACAACTTCTCCCTCCTCAACGTCTCCAACACCTCTCGAATGTGGTCGGCATGCTCCACCTTTCTCTTCGAATAAATCAGGATATCATCAATAAACACAATCACTGATTAATCCAACATCGGCCGACACACTCTGTTCATCAGGTCCATAAAAGTAGCTGGCGCGTTGGTCAAACCAAAAGACATGACAAGAAACTCGTAGTGACCGTAGCGTGTGCGAAAAGCTGTCTTAGGGATATCCTGCTCTTTCACCATTAGTTGATGGTAGCCCGATTGAAGATCTGTCCTTGAAAACCAACTGGAACCGTGAAGTTGATCAAACAAATCATCGATTCTCGGCAAGGGGGTATCATTTCTTCACCGTCAACTTATTCAGCTCACAGTAGTCGATACACATCCTCATACTACCGTCTTTCTTCTTTACAAACAGGACCAAAGCACCCCAAGGTGAGATACTCGGTCTAATGAACCCCTTATCTAGCAACTCTTGCAACTGATCCATCAACTCTTTCATTTCTGTCGAAGCCAATCGATATGGTGCCTTGGCGACAGGTTGGGCACCTGGTATCAGATAAATCTGAAACTTAATCTCTCGGTCAGGTGGCACTCCCGATAAGTCTTCGGGAAACACGTCTGGAAAGTCACACACAACTGGAACATCAGGTAGTTGTGGTGTTGGCGTTTCCACATCCTTTACATAACATAAGTAGGCGCTACATCCATGTCTCATGCATATTCCCGCCACCGCCATCGAGATCACCTTCGGGATCGTCGTGACCCGATCCCCATAAACCGTTACCGAACTCCCGTCAGGCGCTATCAAACGAATCATCTTCTTTCAACACACTATGTTCGCCTTGAAGTCCGCCAACCAATCCATCCCAAGCACCAAGTCAAAACCACCTAAGGTCATCACAAATGGTCTAACTGGAAATTTATGACCCTCTAATTCCATGTCACAACCCTCTATCACCTCAGAAATCCTGGTAGATTTACCTATGGCAGTCTCTACATCAAATGGTACGTCAACACGTCTACTACTAATAGGTAGTTTGGCACAGAAAGCAGCAGAAATAAAACTCCTACTGGCACCCAAATCAAATAATACAGAGGCTAAAGTTTGGTTCACCAGAAACATACCGGACACAACATCAGGGTCCGTCCTAGCCTCCTCCTGTGTCATCGTGAATGCCCTGGCGCTTGCCCTCGGTCCTTCACCTCCAGTTCTCTTCATTCCAGAACCCTCAGCCCTCGGCTTCTTGCAATCCCTACTCATATGACCACTTTCCCCACAGTTGAAGCACTTCACACCCTACAGTCTCTAGCCATATGACCAAGCTTCCCATACTTGAAGCAGACATTCAACCCCAGTCTACATTCCCCGCTATGCTCCTTCCCACATTTACCACACCTTTTCAGTCCCGTACCCGGTGTGGATACACGACGGTCATCCACGCGTGCCTTCTTGTTGCTCGTCGAGGCATTACCCCGACCAAACCTCTTTCCATTCCAATTCCTGTCTCCATCAGCCTTCCTACTACCTCCAGCCACTACCACCATAGCCCGTTCATCATACAACCTTCCTGCCAAGTCCACCGCCGACCTAAAGGTGCTCGGTCAGGTGGCGATCATATGCCTGCGAATATCCACCGGCAAACCTTGAATATACCTTATGATTTTTCGTGATAGAGGTGTCACCTGATCCGGCACCAGACGTGCCATCTTGTTGAATTTTGTGGTGTACTATTGGTGGGTCATCGTCCCCGCCTCCAGCTGTAGGAACTCTCTCTCAACTTTATCCATCTCTCGATGAGGACATAACTCCTCGATCACCAACCTTTTTAACTCGGACCCTTGCATTCTTCAAATGGCCCTGCTACCCTCGGCCTGGACTATGTTGTCCCACCAGCATAGAGCTGAATCCGTGAAAGAGTTGGTAGAGAACTTCACTTTTTGGTCCTCCCTGCACTCGCTGATATCGAGAACAGCCTCCATTTCCCTCACCCATCGGTGAGCAGCAGCAGTAGTGCCATTACCGTCAAAAGTAGGGGGCTTGCACCTCATAAACGCCCCGTAATTATAGCCTCGTGCTGACTCATGCACAGGCTCCTCCTCCTCTTCCTCTTCTTCATCAGAAAGAACCGTTTCCGGCTCTGGTTGTTCCTGTCTTCCTTAGGACCTATTCCTCTCTCTTCTTTCTCCTTCCCGGACAACCTTTATCACTTCAGTCACCATAGACGGTAAGATCATCTGCATGACCTGATGTACCTCTTCAGCCACTTCCTCTTTTACCAAGGCTCTCAAATTGGCGCTCTCGTCTACACCCTTCTGATGAGGGGTCTCGGGTTCTTCTGGAACCACTTTCTCCACCCTAGGTCTTCCTCTTGTGGCTCATGGTTCAGCACCACGTCCGCCACCACCTCCACCTCGTGATGCTTTGGATGATCTACCACCGGCCATTCTCTAACACTCACTTGAAGATTCAAACACCAACATGGTCATTCCAGGGAATAGCTTAGTTTATGTCAAGTACAGTAAGTCCCTAATTACAGTGGCCAGTTGTAATTAGCCACTTACTTTACTCTTCGTACCCCGAGCATTACCTGTCCTGACTACATTAGTATCTAAATCTAAAAGTAACACATAAACACATAACATGCGCACATAATACTGGTTAACTTTAAGAAAATACTTGATGGCACGCAACTACTCAGATTGGCATTCCGTCCCTTCCATCACATTTTCAGTTTAAGTTGAGGTTTATTTTGAAAATTTACCCATTTCACTTAAACATTGGCTCTGATACCAACTTGTAAGGCCCCGTTCCTGGGCACCTCACAGTTGGTCATTCATTGCTCATAAAACATACATTTTCAGATATTTTAAATAAACATTGCTGCGGAAACATTCAAAAGAGACATCTTATTTCATCATAAAAGCTTTTGCAAAGTAATGCATCGTTAATCAATTACAAAATAGTCATAAACAGTGACTTTTAGTAGTAAGAGGATTCCTTAGGTAATCCCCTTTATCCGAATCCTCTACAAACACCATTTTGTTTTATAAATACATGCAACATAATACATTGCCAAAATTTTAACAAAGGAAGGCCATCCTAAAAGAGCTGAGTAGCCGCCGCGTGCCATCTTCAGCAACACTACCTGCCAACTAGAAACACATGAAAAGTCAGCGTTGATGAGTGAGTTCTAGTTTTATAATAAAACATACCTTTCTTTCGTTAAAACCATTCTTACATACGTGCGATCACACAACAAACGTACACATAGACAATATTATTATTATCTTTACCATTCATTAGCTTTCGTTCGTGTACCGTTCATCGTTATCATACACATTCTTTCTTTTGTTCGTACGTTTCTTACATACATTCATACATTCATTACATTCGTCCATACGTTAGTTACGTTCGTTCATACGTTCATTACATTCATTCGTACGTTCATTACTTTCGGTGACATGTATAATACCCCGAACATTGTGCACTACTGCTGGTGCTGAACCTGTGATGATTAATCACGAACATTGTGCACTACTGCTGATCCAGTCACCTAGGGCAAGTACATGCACCACTTATCTTTCCTCTTTCATTCTGGATCAATGCCATGCGTTATACCCTGAACATTGTGCACTATTGCTGGTGCTGGACCTGTGATAATTAATCACGAACATTGTGCATTACTACTGATCCAGTAACCAAGGGTAAGCGGCAAGGATCCTATACATATGGTCAATCACAAAGATTGAACCCCAGTGTGCATCCTTCGGGGTAGCTAACCCGCACACCATTGAGCTAACACCTTCATTGGGTGTGCACCTCCATACCTTTGCTTGCAAGCCTTTTTTTTACATTCATTCGTTCATTCATTAATGCATGCATTCATTCATCATGTTCCTCCTTCATTATCTTTCACTTTACGTTACTTATTACTTTCATTTCAATCATTAATCATAACACGTAAAGTCACGGAAAGATAAACACGTATCGAAACAAAGAACATCGACATCTACAAGTCACCAGTCATTACCATCATATAGGGCTACATCATACTTATCATACATACGAAAAAGATGAACATTCATCGGTACAAGGAGCACCGACATTTACAAGTCATCCGTCATTACAATCATATAGGGCCTCATCATACCTAACATACAAACATCATACATAAACATGCATCACTATCATCATCATACCTAACATAACTCTAAGGTCAAGAAATACTGGTGAACAGTAGCAAATGCGGATGAACTGTAACGAATGCGGATGAACTATAGCAAACGCAGAAGAACAAATGCCTTGTCCGCATTCGTTTGGCTATCCGCATTAGTTAATGCGGCTGGGTAAATGCCTTAGCCGCATTTCCCCAGCTATCCACATTAGTTAATGCGGTTGAGTAAATGCCTTATTCGCATTTCCTTAGTTGTCCGCATTAGTTAATGCGGCTGAGTAAATGCCTTAGCCGCATTTTCCTTATCTTTCCGCATTAGTTAATGCGGCTGAGTAAATGCCTTATCCGCATTTCCTTAGCTGTCCGTATTAGTTAATGCGGCTGAGTAGATGGACCTGCAATTTAACTTGTGCCTTTTTCATATTTCAATCATCATCTTAACACATCCTTATCACAGATCTACCCTACTAAGCACTTAGGACAAACTAAACAACCTAAACACCATACAAAAATTCATATTTGCCTTAGAAACCTTATGTCCATAACAGCCCCAAACGAATCATACACTTACATATATATACATACAGGGGTTAAACACCCAAATACCCGAAACAGTTTTCAGATGTGTTCCAGCCCCAAAATCATTCAAAAACGTGTAAAATAGGGGTCTTAGAACTCACCTTTGCAGCTCTTGAGTATGGCTTCTCCCAAACTCGTTTGCAATTGAGTTCAACCGTCTAGAAACCCACTAAAAACAGACATTCGAACACATGCAACACACATAAGCATAGACCCGAGGATCCGACCAGTCAAGAACACCATAAAAGCATGAATTTTACCTTGAAATCGAATTCTTCTTGTTCTTCCTTCAAAACCGAGAACTTGTTGCTCTTTCTCTCTCTAAAATCGAATGAAATGAAGTGTGCAGGAGATTATGGGCTGCCATATCTCCTTTATGCACCTACTTTTTATTCTTTTTGTCCTTTTGACACTTTTTACCTCTCAACTTGGGTAAAATATCTTTTCTTTCTTTTTCTTCACTTTATTCTTTTTGTTAAGAATAACCGGGTGTTACATAACCAATCCCTTCCCCCCTATTTCTTTCTTTAACCATGTTCTTAACAATATGAGAGGAACTAGCAAGACTGTGAAGTTTGTGATTTAAAAACCGAATTTCAACTTGAAGAATTGCTTTTTCTTTCTTCGTTTCCTCTATTGTTGTTAAATAGAACTTAATATCATTTGTTTGATTAAATGCAACAACCTCAGTTTCCTTAAGTTGCTTTTCTAACAGATCAATCTTTTCTTTAAAACAACTCTCATTTTGTTTTAACAACCTATTAGCTTCAGTGCATAGTTTTAAATGATTTAGTAAAATGTCATTGTGATCTAATAATCTAGAAAATTTTGAATCTATGCTTTCACAAAATTTATCGCATTCTTCACAGGCATGTTTATTAAAAAGTTCATCTTTGGATTCTTCCTGTGATGTGCCGGAGGTGTCAGCCATGAAAGCAAACTAAGATTCCTCATTAGTTTGAGATTCTACGCTCGCAGCAGCCAGTTCATCTTCAACCAAGTGTTGAAATGCATCTATAGCTTCGTCGGTGTCTGAATTGGCATTATCAGCTATGTTATCTCCTTCACTTGCTGAATCATCATTAAGATCTTTCACCACCGCATTAACTTCACCACAAGAAATGAACCGAAATATCCAGTCCTGTCCTTCATCTCCTTGAGCAACCATAGCTTTAGAATCTTGACTGGTTGAAGTCACTTTCTTTTCCTTGTCCTGACGGTTGTTTAATGTGAAATGATTACCATTTCCAGTCTTCTTTTGTTTCACGCCCTCTCTTTTGAAGTGTCCCTTTTTACCATAGTTAAAGCATGTGACTTTTGTTTTATGAAAACCAAAGGTTGTGTCTTTAGTAGCAATCAGGTTTTGTCCAGTCTTTTTCACAAACTTCTATGCTCTTCTAACTGCACTAGCCAGAGCCCACAATATGTCCATTCTTTTAATTCAGCCTCATCAACTTGTTTATAGTCTTCATCAGCAAGATGACAATTTCCAATTTTTCCAGCAACTAATCCATCATAAGAGTGCACAACAGTAGCAAGAAGATCCATGTGTTCCTTGCCTACTTCAATAGTAACAATTCCCAGATTCTCAGTCTTTAGCTTTATTAGATTTGCTTCTATGATATTGTATTGAGCACAAGATGATCTGACACTTCACTTCCAGATGATCCACTCTGAGATTTTCTAGACATGTTGGATACGAACGTTGTTTGAAGAGGAGCTCCTGTTGAAGTTGGTGTGGGAACAACGTTTTACAGTGATGGATTCTGCGTATATGACCCCTTCTTGGACATGTATTTTAGCCTCAGCTCCTCCTCCCTCAGCTTCAAGATAATATCATTGATGTCTAGAGTAGCTAAAGTATCATTATGTCTCAGATTAGAAACAAAGGGATCCCATTTATCCAGCAATCCATCAGCAAAGCTTGCAACTTTATCCTCCATTGATGTACTTACCCCATGTGTGAGCAACTCACTCATCAAATGATAAAATCTGTCTATAATGTCATCCAAGCATTCATTTCCAATGGATAAGATGTTGTCAAGATCCAACCGGTGTAGAGTAATCAGTTTCAATAGCAATCCACAAGTTCGGGTCTATACCATTAAGATAAATCTAAAACCGTTGTTTCCATTGTGGGTATTCATCCAAAGTCAACAGTTTTGGAGGTTTGTTATAATTTCCAATTTCATTTTCTAGTAGTAAGAGGTTTTGGATTCGTGAGTCCTTTCCCGTAGTAAATGCGGTGTTCTGATCGTCCATGTTATCAAAACTTGAGCATACACAAAGTCAAATATTCAAACTTGAAAACCTTATGCGCCTGAGTCAATCGTGCGATTGAGGGATGCGAATGAGTTCAATCGTACGAATGGCAAGTGCAAATGGATTCAATCGTACGATTCAACTCCATCGTGCGATTAGTGATGCGACTGAGTCAATCGTGTGATTGAATGGTGCGATTGGGATTCAGTCGTGCGATTGAGCCAATCGTGCGACTGAGACTGCTGAATTTGAAAAATTCGAGATTTTGAACACGTTTAGACTCAAAAAGATTGTGCACAAACCCTAAAATATTGTAAGTCAAAAATTTCAAAACTTTTTGATCATGCACACGTCAAAAACTCGTTTTGTGTCAAAAAGTAGGATTTTTTGAATAAGAAAACGTTAACTTTAAACAAAACACCGATCAAATCCACGAAGAACCAACAGTCAAAGCTCTGATAACACTTGTTAGGACTGTGTACGTACGGAGTACTAAGTGATTCAATGTGTAACCTAATAAAGTAGCGCGGAATCCTATTTGATTGGCGATCCAATCAGTGAGAACGAAGACCCGGATCAATCTAACGATAAAACAATGTTAAGAATGATTAGAAAACGACCCGAGACAAATTATGAACTTGGATGGACGAGATAGAACTCTCTAAATGGCTAGGGTATGAAAGAATTTGAAGTGTTTTATTTTTCCACGAATCATGTGGTATTTATAGGTTTCAGTGTACAGTCGTATGACTAAGCCATTAGCATGGTCCAGTCGTGCGACTGAGCCAAATGATTTGTTCATGCGCACGATTGAACTATACAATTGGTTCAATCGTGCGACTGAGCCAGTCTCATGACTCAGTCGTGCGACTGACTCAATCACCTGATTCAATCGTGCGACTGGTCCATAAGCATGGTCCATTAGCATGAATAACCATAACACTAAGTCAAACATATTCCTGAATCGTTATTAACTAAGAACTGTGAATAACTACTACACACCCATATATAATATTCATTCAATCGTGTAATTATAAATGATATAAGAACAAGACACATTCAATAGTAAATATACATTCAACACATATCATATTACCAAAATATCCTTATATTACACATATGTAAAATTGAAAGACAAAAACATTTAAGTACAATGAACTAGGGACATCGTATATCAACATAAATTACATCAGGTAAGGATGTAAGGGCCTGAATTTACTTGTAGAAATAACATCCTCTTGACGTTTCCTTTAACATTTTATCCCCTTAGAGAAAGGTCGGGGAAAGATCATTAGAACCGAGTAATCTTTTAGCCAACGTCTAGATGCTTTCTTATTTGTAGTGTGTTCATTTGTCTACTTTTGTAGAAAGTTAATGTCAAAAGAAATTCGGTTTGAATTGGAGCCTTATTGTCCACATGTTCGACGTCACTGTTAGGGGCAAGGGATGTGGATGGAGTTCTAGTCCGAAGAGCTTGTGTGTGAATTATAACCATAATGTCCACATGTATGGCAACACCATATATTAGGTGTAGAGATGGTGAGAGTAGGATGCAATAAGAATACACATGCCACCCATATATTTCCCCATGGCACCGTAAGTGTTTAAGGAAGACAATTTGATATGTATCCTTTTGAGAGACTCGATATTCCGTAAACTCCCAATAAGTTCAACATTACAAGGTTTTGAAGGAGTCTATTTCATCATCAGGTATGTTAATAGTATTTACTGCAGATGACATGTGTTGGTTACCATGTAAAGCATACAGGAATGAGTTACAGCCGGCGGAAGGAGGTGCTCTTATCAGTTGGTGATGAGTAGTCAATGTGTCTCATTTCTGAAGAATATTACAAGTTACCTATGGTCAATGAAAACTGTATATAAAGTTAATGGTTAATATTTGGCAGATCGTGGACATACCTTCAGGGAACGAAGGCAACGATTGCCCATCATGTCTAGAGGTGAGCAAGAACCGGTTATTTTAACCGGATCTGACAAAATCGGTTCGACAGAACCATCAAGAACCGGTTTTAGTAATATAGTTTTGGTTCCCTATTCGTAAAATATAAATTTATAGTTCCCGGTTCGGTTCCTGTTCCAAAACCATTTGGCTATTTAATACCCGGTAGGAACCGATTTTTTAAACCAATTTAGATTTAATATTCATTTAATATTTAAAACCTACACCCTATAAAATATTGGACATTAAAAGTCAACTAAGATTCAAAGGTAATCAATATATCTTCATATATAAATCTCACTAGTTTAGAAACGCATATATTACACGGGTTGAATAAAACCGGTTAAATAAAAATATATAACTAAAACCTTCTAATTAATATTTTTAAATAATACAAGTATTATTTGGGATAAGATATTATTGAAATTATATATAATTAACTACCTCAAGTAATCTAAAATTAATATTGTTTTTCAAACATTTTTATTTTTTGATAAAAATTGAATTTTAAACACTGTCATTTAGAAAATTTTTTGTATTAAAAAACTTAATCATTCACAAAAAGTTATTTTAATAAATATGTATTTTAATAAATTGTAACATGATTTTTTATTTATTTAAATATTTGTTTAACAATTTGGAAAGAAAATATAATATCATTAGCATTTATTGTTATCATTAAAGGGTTTACTTGCAATGATAATCATATGTGTCAAAATGTGGTAAGAAGATGACATGTGGCAAAATGATTGTAAAAACATGACATGTGCCAAAATAATTGTAAAAACATGAAATGTGACAATAATTAATTTATTTTATAAATATATGTTGCATCAGATGACGCTGGTGCAATCAAAACTGCACTTAGAAGTTTTGAGTGCAACTGAATGAAGACTTCCGAAGAGAAAGATGCACTTCCGAAGCTATGTTGAAGATCTTCCGAAGCTTAAGAATAAAGAACTTCCTGAAGAACTCAGTCTTCCGAGACTAAGAATGAAAATCGATTGATCTGGTGGTTGAGTTGTTTATTAACAAGTTTCAACTGTTACTAAACATACAACTGAAAAATACCGAAAAACTTCATCTTCTTTTACTGATCTTCAAGTTGAACAAACTGAAACTCATTAGTCTACTTCAGATCTCTGACTGAAACCAACAAAAACTACATAAAATCAACAAAAGTAACTCAAAAAATACAACTGATGTTGTTTGAAAAACCCCACTGCTGTTACTATTCATAGAAGACATACAATATTCTGAAACAAGGGACTGTTTGAACTATTGGACATAAATTCAACTTAAAGCACACTCAAACATTCTAAAATCAGTTTATTAAACATGGATTCTATTCACTTTGCTGAACTTGGTCATGCTTCTAAGCCACCAATGCTTAAACACAAATCTAAGTTTAAGCAATGTAAAATCATGTTTAGGAACTATATTACAAGTGTAGATCCGGATTATTGGATATCAATATGTAAAGGGCCTTTCATTCCAGTATCATTGAATGCAGACCAAGTTGCACAATACAAGACAGTCATAATCCCTATTGAGGATCCAAATCTTAATCTTGATGATGATGATAATAATAAGATTAAAATTGATCTTAAGGCATACTCCATTCTAACTCAGACTTTAAAGACGAATGTCCTCAAAAGATTAGAAAAATACAGCACAATAAAGGTGTATGGGATGCACTATAGATCATGTGTGAAGGTAGCAGAGAGTTGACTAAGATTAACAAAGACAAGCTGATTAATCAATACGAAACCTTCCATTACACCAAAGGTGAATCTATTTCAAAACAACTTCATAGATTTGTCCAATTGGTAAATGATCTGGAGATAATCGGGGTCACTTACTAGGAGAAAGAAATGAACAAAAAAATGTTGCACAGTCTGCCTGAACATTGGAAGTAGAATTTGACCATGCTGAAAAACACATTTGATTTGGAGAGCAAAAGTTTAGACATCATGATAGCCAAAATTGAAGCTCTTGAGTTAGATAAAATAAGAAGAAACTTGAGTGACCTCAAGTTATTAAGGCATACAAATTCCCATCAGAAACTCATTCTATGGAAATGCCTTCATAACTGGAGATGATGATTTTCTGTCCTCTAGAGATCAATCCATGACCACGGGATTCATTGCATCATCTCAACAACACAAGCTATCATCTCCTAATCCATCCACTTCCACACCCACTAGCATGCCTGTTCATTAGAAGTCTGAAGAACAAAAGGCAACTTACAATGCCTTTGTTGCAAGTTTTGAGGCATATTTGGAAGGAAGACTCACTTCAGCTCACTTAATTGAAGAAGATCTGGATGAAATGGATCTAGATGATATTAATGAAAAGGATTTACAATGGCAAATAGCCATGATTTCTATGAGAACAAAGAAATTCTTCCACAAAGGGAACAAGCTAAGCTTGAATGAGAACACTAAGCTTGGTTATGACAAATCCAACGTGAAGTGTTTCAACTGTAGTATGACTTGTCACTTCTCAAGGGAATGCAATGCACCCTACAGGAACAACAACTACCAAAGATACTCATATAGTCAGCCATCTTCTCAAACAACCTCAACTCCTCAATCAAGTCATCAAAATCAGTTTCAGCATCAGCTTCATCATCAACCATCACATCAAAGTCAACATCAACTGACTCAGCAACCCCATGGAAATACCTAATCCACCTCAAATACACATGTCAAACCTCGATTTCAAAATCATGCACTTATTGCTCACATCAATGATAGCCCATCTCCCCTGCCATCTGAGGTAAAATCAAATCTCTGTAGTGAAAAATGCATCATAAAATTACAAGGATACAAAGAACACAATCACAAATTGGCGGCTAAAATAAAAGAAGAAAAAGTAAAATCTGAAATGTTGACATGAAATGAAAAGTTTCAAAATTAAAATCAAGTCATTACTCTCAGATTTGAAAAACTGCATGGTGAAAATTATACTCTTGTGATAGAGAATGAGAGGTTAACTAAAGTGTTGACCAAAACCAAAGCTGAGCAATCAGCTTCTGAAGTGAAACTTGAAAAGTTTCAATTCTCTTCTGCCAGACTACAAGAGTTACTTGAATCACAAAAGGAGCCCAATGACATGACTGGAATAGGATATAATTCATGTCCTCCACCATACAATGACAATTACACAGTTATATCTGAGCCACTTACTTTATCTGAATCAATTGAACCTAAATCTACTAAAACTAAAACATTAGTTTTCAAATTTTTACATTGAAACAAATGAGGATAAAATTAGATTAGGTCACCCAATTAAGAGTAAACAATGCTCAGACAAACATGTAAATCTCAATAAACAAAAGAGTCCAGTCAAAGCCATTATCCTTTTTATGAAATCCATTCCACAAAGATTCAGAGTGATTGGAAATGCTGAAGTGCCTTTGACAACCACTCCTGAAAG
>BJCN01260865.1:0-15338 GCA_018326445.1 Flaveria brownii
CATAGTGGATCCTTACTTTATGCTAGTCAATAGTGGATCCCTACTTTATGCTTATGTTTCCTTTTATTATGGCTTATGTCTCCTTGTTTTATGGCTTTTTTTTTCCTATATAAGGACCTCCTAATGTACTCAACATATATAGAATACAAAGTTTGATTGGTTGAAAGTTACCTAAAGTCTACTTCTAATACATTCAACCTCCTCGTTAAATGATGAGATATTACAAATGAAAATATCCTTTGCTTTCTAATCTGCTCTTTGCTATTTGCTTCTACACATATCAAGTTAATAAGGATTAAGATCCTAATATTAAGGAAGTGGTTAGTGATTAGATTTAGTCTAATTCAAGTTGAAAAAGTTAAGCAAATATTGCTGAAGTTATTAAAGCCAGATCTATTTTTCTCCTGTAAAAGTCATATACCTCTCTACATAATCTTTAGATCTTAAATAGAAGATGTGAATTTAAGTTTCAGCTCTTTTCTCTCTACAATTGCATTCTTTCTTGAAAAAGAGTAACATGACCTCATGCTAATAATGGCAATTATTATTCTAATTTACATTAAATCAGTAACTAATATTAAAATTAAAACCTAATCAAATTTTGAGACAAAGTTTTAATTCTCACACAATTACACAAAATGACTATTGACAGGTGAACATCTGACCGTTTTATGACAATATTCTGCTGTATTCACGATATAGCATATCATCCTTTCATCTTTATCAGATGTCTGCATTCAGTGTCACACAATACTAGCATTAACAACAGGAAGTTAAAAATATATAGTTAAGAATAAGGTTGGGTCTATAGAACTGGACAAAACCTTGATATGTCCATCCATCCCCGTAGCAGCTGCAACAATCCCTGTGCCACCTTTAGGCAACTTCATAAAAAGCTTTGTAGCGTAAGCTTTAAGCACTCTTTGAAAGACCTATCAGTCAAATGGAACAAGCAATTATTTGCACAATAAGGGAATGAAAAAATCAACATTCCATCAAACTGGTTGAATTTGTGTTAATCATGATGGTTAATTAGCTACTGAAGGATAGTTATGATATTTTCATCTAACAAAGTCTATAAATAAATTGGAAGAGAAAGTGTAGCTTTCATATATAGAAAACATTTGCACAACCATAAGTACACTTAATAAGAACAGAAACTTCCATAGAACAATGTAATGATAGTGGACAAAACATAAATAATTTATTCCAAAACTGACCCTGAATAAATTTAGCAGAGTTTGGTTCTTTGTTAAGGCAGAGCACCGCTTTAAGCTCCTTCTGATGATCAAAAATACCTTATATAAAGAAAGTGTAGTACGTTAGCAATCCAAAAGCACCATTCTTTATGATAGGAAATAGCACATAACTACATAAGTATAATTCAACTTATATATTGAACACATGGAGAATTGTGTGTGTTCAACTGCCAAGGATAAAAGTGAATCTTTAGGTATGTTCTGTACACCAGCTTGCCTAGCAGAACTTACTTGCATACTACTGGATAAAATACTAGTTTGACTTCCATCATCCATATCCCATGTTTCCTCCTGTAAGTTTGAACATATAAGCATATGATATCTAGAAATAAGAATATATGTCAAAAAGGAAAATCAATGCAGATGCTGATAAAACCTGAACAAGCTTCTCCAGGTTGTCCATAAGCGTCTTCTCTTCAAATTCTACATACACCGTCAAGTGTGGTTCAAAGCAAGATGATATGATTCCACGAAAGTTGAACTGCCATAACAAACCGAAACAAAGCAATACTCGGTTATTAATGTAAGTATGAAAAATAGGTGGCAAATAGCAACCTAAAAGTCGTGAAAATAAATGAGATGATTTATTAAATGTTGATAAGCATAGATGCTATAAGAAAATCCAACTCAAGATTCAGGACCAAGCATGCATACTTCCACAATATCATATCATGTACCAAAAACACTCTTCAATAACACACTTTCCCATTTTGAACAACATTATTGAAAAAACTACAATATAACCCTTTCGTGGAGAGAAATAATAATCACGGATTAAAAAAATAGCCCTCCAGTTAGAATAATGTCCTAGAGTTATTTTCCATGCTTCAATTGCAGTTAGAATAAGGTCCTAAAGTTATTTTCCATGCATCAACAGCAATTAGAATAATGTTCTAAAGTTATTTTCCATGCATCATGTGTTGATGGCAAAATAGGCCAATATGCAAAAACAAGGACTGATCAGAATTATGTATCTCTAGAAAGGAACCACATTCTCCTGCTATTGAATGTAAAAATTTAAGCCATTAAAATTGCAATTGAAAAGGTAAAAACTTACCCCAGCTCCAGGCACTGCTAAATCTTTATCCTGGCAGTATAAGAATGTGTTTGTAAAGAAGAAAGTTTCAGAAATTTGAAAACAAAACTAAAATAGGAATAAAAAAACAATTTACATCATCATCCTGATGTGCAGCAAGCTTTTTCTCATACTTCTTCCGAATGTCTAGTACAGTTTGATTATTATTTTCTGTTTTATCTGTTTCCTCCAAGCCATCTGTTACGGTTCTGCTACTACCACTACCACCAAATTTATCTGCCAACTCTTCTTCGAATTCTATTGTCCGCTGCAATGCCTGCACATCATTCCAGAACCAACAAAAGTGCAGAATTAGGTGTCATGATAATAATGAAGAGACTAAACTGCAAGCAACATGTATAGTTAGCATATTCAGCCATTGTATCAAGAAGAGTTTCAATATAGACCTTAACAAGGAAGATGTACAGCGTATACAATTACTACAATCACTTTGGTTAAAACGAACAGCAAGAACAAACATTTTATCTCAAACTCATAGGAGATGCGTATAATGAGAAAGCATTATAAATTACAAGCTGAAGGAACTCTAAATGACTAGGGGAAGTAAATATAATATATCTCATTTAAATTAAGAACTAAAATGAAGTGTCGAGTAGGTAACATGATTGATTATATATACACAAATTCAAGCAAAAGAAGAATATAACATAGACGCATCCCAATGTCAAGAATGAAATACAGTGATTAATATAACGGTTGAACAATGCTACTACAGAATTTACCATCAGCAGGGTTCCAACATCTGGCTTCTCTTTCAAGTTTTCCAAAATATCCTCGATTTGCGTCCTATAATAAAGAAAATCTACCAATAATTTATCTAGAAAAGATAACATGAAAACAATAGTATTTAGCATGATCAATGTCATTTCAAAAAGGACTATTCCCTCGAAGATTGTAGCCAATAAACATATATTTGTATTCAATAGAGGTGACATGTCAAACACAACAAACCTAGTCAACTTGCAGAACTGTATACAGAGCAGATAATCAACATGCCACGAAGTGGGAAAGATTTTCCATATGTCCTCATTTGTTCTTAAACGACGTTTGACCCAAGCATATCTCCTCTCCGTTTTATCCAACTTTGCTAGCTCTGATCAAATGCAAGAGGTTTTCAGAAAACGTACTTACAGTTTTAGCTAAATAAAGAAAGTAATTAAGAAAAATAAAAAACAAACCAGCTCCTTCAAATATCTGCTGATAAGAAATAAGTTCCCTATCACAAAAGTTGTTCACCAACTCTTCTCTCACTGATGGCTCCAGTGCATCAACAACCAAGCAAGCATCTGATAAATGCTGCAGCAAATTACTTTCCTCGGTCTCTTTGCCTGTACCTAAGCTGGGATAAAAGAAAAAAAGAAAATGACGATCACTAAATTACAACAATGATCTTGTTTATATATCAAGTTGAATAGTTCACAGGATGTTTCACAAAAACAATATAAAAGAGACCAACATGGTCAGACTACAGAGAACTTCAATAGGTTCATGATAGATATGTAAATAACAGTGATTTATTCCAAAGAAAAAAAACATAAAATTTACACACCTGGAGAAATCAGAAAACACATGAGACTTGAGAATTTGTTTGATGTTCTTGAACTTATCTCTTAGCTCGGTGATCTTTGGGTTATCTCTATAGCCATCAAAATGACTACACAACTGGCTGACAGCCTAAAACATATAAAAAGACATGTATATTATACAATAACACAGATGTTCATGCCAGAAAATATTTCTGGATTAGTCACCCAGGTTCTCCATCAATGTTGTGCTTCCTTTTATAATGAAAAATGTATAGCACCTTTTACCAAAAGCTTTGGTAATAGCTTTATAATATAAAGGTTTGGATGTCATAATGTACATCAAACGTAGGTTATTCTTATGCAATTTGTTAACAGGTAACAAACATTGTACATACCTCCAACTGTGCAGAAGCCTCTTTATATTGTCGCTTTGAAGCCATTATTTGAAGTTGTTCGATGGCAGATACTGTGATAAATAAAGTGGAGTATTACTGTAAGAACTTGTAGACTAACAAAAATCATTTTCAGACTATGAATCAGAATATCTTTTACTGAAAGTCATGATTGGAGCACAAACCAAGCATGGTAAGACGATGGAGGGCTGTGATAGTAGTTGTTATGTGCTTCTTTGCAAAATCCAGCTTTTTAATGTCACGACATATTTCCTGAACCATTGTTTCACTTTGCTCGGCCTTGCTTTTAATTTCTCTGACTTTATACATGAGTTCCTACAGTAGAATAATAGCAACAGAGGCAACATAAATAGTGTGATTCTTAAAAAAAGGCTCGTGTATTGAAACTTTCAGTATAGCAAAGTCCCATTTGACAACAATACATAGAATGTCAACAGACCTTCACAGCACTTGTAGCTGCAGCCAGATCTTCTTTTGCTTTTGATCCTGAATTACTCTGGATGTAAAAATTTAAACAATAAAGTGCCAAGGTTGCCCTCAATTAAATCAATAAATAAATAGACCCATTACTTGATCACACAATCATTCAAAGGTAAGATATAATAGGGATCACAAGACTACAAAAGATAACTGATATCCCAAATGTAACTTTTTTATGATTAAAAGCAAGAAAAACCATCGGAGAACACATATTCACCTGCTGACGAACAGCCGTTAGAATTTCAGCATCCACAATGCGTATCTCATTGTGTACTTTTTGCATCAGTGGCTCTACACCCGATAGAGATGCCTCTGGAAAGCGAAAATTACACAATGTCAAAATACAGGAAAACCTAATCTAAGCATCATTGAAATCAACAAAACTATGCAGATAGAGATTGGGACACGAGAAGCATTATATGATAAGAGCCATTGATTTGCATTTGTAGGCGTTACAATTTCAAAATCCTCAAGAAGTCATAACTTGGTGATTTCTACTTAGTTTTATAAATGCACCTCTTATGTTTGCGTCTTGGGGTGCCCTTCTTCCAATTTCTTTTGGTTTACTATTTAGCCTGGACATACTAGTAGTTTGATATAATAGGTTTTGTTTAGAATGTGTATGTTTGTGTTTCATATCCTGTACATTGCTTCCCCATCCTGGGATAAAGGAGGCAAATATTCAGGCTTGATTTGAAGAACATACTTTAGTTCTGTATGAATCAATGTCAGCTATTCATTAGTACATTACTTCCATCATCTACAAGATCCCCTCAGCCTAAAACCGCTAATCATCTAACATAATTCATTCAGACCAGATGTTTCAGCAGTGTCCTTCCCGAATACAATACTACTTCCACGCTGTGTGAACTTTCAATAACATAAGCATCCCACCACGATCTGATCCAATAACTAAATCACACATGTAAACACGCATAGAAGCTGAAATAAACTGACCTGTAGGAAACATCTGGTTGATGTAGTCTAGAGTACTCGACTTCTCCATCCTCTACCAATCTCCCAAAATCTTCAACCAGCAATTACCTGATCAAACAAAAGCATTCGCTAAAATTAAACATAATAAAGCAACATCTCGATTGATGCACAATTAGACATTACAAACAGTGAGATCTGAATCACCTGAATCGTCAAGGGTGCGTGTAGATCATGGAATTGGATTGAAATAGGTGCAATTATCTCCACATATACTGTGAATCTTCCGGTGAGTGTGGAGATAACGGTAGGATCACGGCGGAATACGGTGGCCTCTGGTGGCGGTAACGATGAAGGTTAAGTTGGGGTGTTGTATATACGATTTTGACTATTTCTTTCGTTCATTCACTTCAGTCAAATCCTATATTGAGGGTGTTCCACTATTGCTTGTGCAGCTAAATTACAGAAATGAACCTTGGAGAATTTAAGAGTTGCAATTTAAACCTTGGACTTTTTTGTGCAAATTGTGCCTCGAGGAGAGAATGCATTTGTACACATGCTTTAGTGTCACGTTGATTGTAGTCTAGTAGTAAAAGGTGAATACTCTTTAAAATTAACTCAGATTCAAACTTGATAGGGAGCAATCTATGGTGTAGTTTAAAGCAGTGTGGATTTAACGTTAAAAAAGAAACATTTTGTTATTCTTTGGTTTGAAACGAGCCAAGAAAAACCTTAGTTGGCAATAAAACCTTAAAAAACCATATCTCGATTTATAGCTTGACATCCATGAAGACATAGAGCTTTGGATGAGAAAGATTTGAGGTTTGATTGAGAGTGCATATAACTCAAATAATATAAATAAGAATCCGTGATCTGTTAAACATATTTGATTCAAGCTCGATTAGGAAGTTTGTAATTTGGAGTTAGGTTTATATTCGAATAATCAAATAAACATTTGACTTGTTGGTAACCTAATTTAGAATTACCTTATCTACGTTGTTGCTTTGCAACCCAATTACAAATAACTATCATCTTGTGCACAAAAATGGTAAAATCGTTTTTAAATTTGTTTGTATCATTGCACTAGACTTGAGTGAGACGTTGTAATCTTTTGTACGTATCTTCAAAACTTCAATCGGTGTATGTTTGTTTATAATAAGAATCCAAAAATTCATAAATTACTACATTCTTCATGTAATTATGTTTTATATCAAACCTGTTTGTCAATCACACGGTTTCATTATTTTCTAATTTTTGGTTTGGTCTGATGAAGTGACAAAACTTCAGATGAAGTGACGAATAACCCCAACGACATCAAGAGTCAGATTTTTTTTTTTTTTTTTTTGACAAGATTTGGACTAATATGAACTTAGCTTCCTTCCACAACATATCTGGTTTTACATAAAAAAAACAATACTCTCTACTATCATCAACATCACACATACTAAAACCCTCCTTCAAAAGTTGGAGACAAAAATGCACGACCTCAAATGCTACTGCCACTTTCATGGTGGTAACAACTTACAACACAGTCGAATTCCACAGAAAAAATGTATCTATAGTACATCTAATAAGCTCAAATCGATGTATATAGTTTTTATATACCAAGAAGTTCCCCACCCAGGAAACATAATGTTACACCACGATAACACCAGTTACTGAATCTGCATGTCAACTTCGGTTCCGTTGAAAAGGAATTGTCAAAAAATAGTCTCTCCCGTTGACTTGTCAACTCGTGGTCAAGGAGGCAGGGATCACAATAGTGGAACAACACAAACATGGAGCTGAGGTTCTTTACTTCATGAAAGGACTAAGCCCCTCACCTTCCCAACCGAGCTTAAGCATTTGATCCACAACCTTCAAACTCAACTACAAGAAACAACATAAGTCAAAGAAAGTCAACACTACATAAGTTGAAGATAGGTCTGAAACATCCACCCTAGTTAGAACCGACATAGTAGCAAAATGGGACAGATTGGGTACACATCACAATGGGTAAGCTTCTAGTACAAGCCAAAACAGGCTCTGCTGGGTAGGGTTGAGCCACAAACACTTTCTTGACCTTTTTGGAGCTCATAGATGGTTAATGTGAAACGATGATATAAATAATTTATTATCACAATGATAATTTATTAATTATAAAAATAATCTATAGGTACTAAGAATTTAAATACAGTAGGAGTTTTACAACCCGTTTCCTTGTTAGTGACTATCCTAAATATTACCTTTCTGACCTGTCAAAGATACAAAGTAACCAACTACCCGGTAAAACATGATGCCTTAACATTTGTACTCAAATAGCTGTCAGAATAGAACAGGTATTAGCAAGTTGAAACTATATTAGGATCTTTCAATTCTATAAACAAGAATGACCAAATTATTTTGAAGTGATAAAAAGATGATAATCCATCAGTAGATAAGTTTCTGCCAGCAAGTACCCAATGCACATGTAAATTGCAAATAACATTTTGTCACATGGTACAGCTATTTCAAAAGAATTGAGTGACTAATACATGCTGTTAAACTTTATGAGGAGACAGTTGATGATTTCCTTTTCCCAGTTTAACATGTTTATGTTGTTATGTGTATAGTGTATAGCTTATCCAGATAAACCTAACCAATATAACAAGGGCCCTTTTTATATATGGTGAAGTCATAGAGAGCGACTAAAGAACCAAAGATGTCACTAGAATGCTTATATTCCGTGTTCCTGTATATAGATTATTATTCTATAAAAAAATCAAAAAGGATTCATGAGAAGAGTGTATCAGTTTTCTGACATTTAAAAAGGCAAGAAAGAACATTGAATATATACTCTTAAGCCTGGAGATTCAGGGCTCGAGAATAACTATAGAAGATCAAGGATAGTTTTGTCAACTTACAGCAGGATCGGTGAATACAATCAATTGTTTGTCAGCTGTTGAAACCAACAGATTTGTGTTATCTTTGTTCACTGCTAGTGTTGTTATATCTTGCCCCTTTTTCAGTTCTAGTGTGTGAAATACCTGTCAAAGTGTATATATGCTTGTCATCAAATTGACCTTGAGACAAAAATCAAATACTTTTTACAAACAAAATGGCATCCGATGCTTTTTAAACCATTGTATTCGGCCTTTTGTTTCAGATAACCACCAGTTTGAGAAAATGGAAAAAAAGGAAGTACACAATAGTATACAAGAATGAGTGGATTTCAACCAAGTGTGAAGTAAAACCCTGCTTTCCTACATTCATTTTACAAATATAGAAAATTTGTTTTTATATGATGGCTTGCTTGCAATGAGAAAGCCAAGTTGGCTTAAAAAGGCAATGTTTCAGTGAAGTGATAAACCCTTTTCCTAAAAAGAGAACCTTTAATTTTTTATGACGCGTATTTTTTGGGAGTGGAAATGAGATAAAAAAGATCCCATTTATTTCAGGTTCTTTCCTTTCCGTCATTTTTTGACAAACATGTTACATCCAATTGGAAAAAAAAATCTCTGCAAAAAAAGCTCTTAACACAGATGATTATGTTCATGCGAAAATTATAGCCTCGAGTGTATTTGGCAGCTTCCTTTTTCTTTTTCTGAAGAAAGTGGATGTGGCAAAATTGGCAAAATAGATGGAGCGGGTAAAAAAGGGGTAGTTTTTATATAGGTTGAATTGAGTTGACCCAAAACACTTTTTGTCCATTTATTTTTTCTTTATAAATAACAAATGTTTCAAATGTGATTACATAAATAATACTTTGTTGATAATAATCCAATTTTTAAAATAGTTTAAAAAGGGCTTTTGCATATAAGATGCCCACCCTTTGGATGAATTTCGACTCTTCCCTTAAAGCTATTTTTCTAAATTATCCATTGATCCCTATAGATATTAAACATAACCTGGATTGACCCATTCATAACCAAAAGGATTGAAATTTCTGCCTCTACTATCATATATTGAAGTTGAAATTTAGTTCTTTTGGCTCATGATATTACAACTCTTACAATTTTACCTTAAGAGAGTGCAGATCAAGGAAGCAAATCGAAGGAGATGTAATATCTAATCTTTCAATTCCAACATCTTCATTTGATTCAGCATCACCATCGTCACTTTCTTCCTTTTTAGACTTGGTTCTGCTGCCATCAATATTTTCAGAACATGGATTCACTCCAATCAATAGACTCTGTCCATCAGAAGAAACCTCCATGCAACAAACACTACAAGAGAACGGGAAATATGCTCGCGAAATTTTCACCCCATTAATCGTATGAGTCGACAGAGTGTGTAATGATTTATTCCAAGTAGTCACAACACCAGCTGGGGAAAGACAAACCATGTGTGCCTTCACACCCTCAAGCCTTCTGAGCAACCTACCCCTACTCACTGAATGAAGCAAAACATCTGAAGAATCAGAGCACGAGGCAACAACTCCAAGATCTGAATCAACACAACAACAAATTACTTCCCCAAAATGCCCACGAATTACCTGTACCGGGCCCTCAATACGTCTTTTACGGTTTTTATCCGGCGAGCTATTTTTATTTATAGTATTACTGTTTGCTGAAGTTGGTTTTGCTGAGTCAGAGGGGGGTTCTGATATGCTGGTTCGCGGTGCACCTGATTGGTGTATTCTCCAGACAAGAACCATTGTGTCTCGGGAACCAGTAACAAGATAATTGCTATCGGGTGATAGTGACATACATGTGACTGGTGCAGAATGACCTCGGGCTATCTCCAAGGTTTTTGCACCATCTAATGATATTAGCCGTACACTGTTGTCCACATGTCCACCTAGGTTAAATCCAAAATTCAAAATAAGATGCTAAACTAAGGATGCAATGAATAAGTATCAGAATATCTCATACTATTGGCAAAAGAAAGTAATCTGATAAGACATAACCAAAGCTATCAAAACATAAGATTGCTAACAAGTGTAAACTGAAATTTGGGTTTTAAAATCTGCAAGAGAAATATTGCAATCTTAAGTGTTTGGGTGCACATAGAGGTGATGAGTGGGTAATCTTTTGATAAATATGATTGCTAAATATATGTAATTACATTATATTCTTAGTTTAAACAAAAATTTAGAACACCTTGTGCAATAACAATACAATTTGGACTATTGACCTGTTTGACCGATTTCCTTTTAAGCTATTCTTTATCCATTTAACCTGTGCATAGTCTGGATCAACCCAGTTATAAACAAATGAGTTGGAGCTGCCATCTATAGATGAGTGTTTTTTAAGTGTTTAAACACAACAAAAAAGAAAAGTTCATATTTGTGATGGCTTGTAAAGTAGATATCAAGAGTTCTAATAAGTTCATATCGATATGACACCAGAACCAATCCAAGTTGACCTCGAAGTTCGACCATTTTTACAAAGGGCTGTAACTGGCCAGGCCAAGTTGGGTTGTCCAGCAACATTTTCCCTCCACTTTTTACTTTTCAAGATAACTAATGCATTTAATATGATTAGAAAAACAATATTATTACAATAATAAGTCTTTGCATAAAAATTGAAAAGGTAGTATGCACCAGAAATAGACTTCTTGTTTTTTTACACGAACTCTCACACAATCTAATCCTACTTCTAAATCTACGCTTGTCCACCATGAGACTTGAACCCTCAACCTTTTAGGAAGGGGATCATTCCAATACACCTTGGTCTATTGGGCCTAAGCCCTTTGGTAAATAGACTTTTGATAACCCTCAAATCCATTTGACCTGATTCTTCATTGTGATGACACATGGATTACTTTCAGGATTAAAACAATATACGACAAGATCTGTATTTAAAAATTACCTGTGATAATTTCATTGTCATAGGTGATGGAGACTATGGAAGAGCTCCTAATTCCCTGTGCAGGATAAGCAAGAGCTTGGGGATAATGCCAATCCTCTGAGCCAGATGACGCTGATGATCCTTTAAACATACGCATGAAGGTTCCACCACTGGTGCTTGCATTAGCTTTTGCATGTTGAAACAGGAAGGGTGTTCCTTGGCCATCTGGCGTGTTTGGCTGCCATTTATGTTGTGCTATATGTGCTGCTGGTGCTTCCATATCAACAACCACAAGGGAATCTGAAGATGCCCTGATGGCAGAAGCTGGTAGATTGCACCGTTCAGGAGATGAAACACTGTATGGTTTCATTTCTTTGGGATTTCGAAAGATGGTCTGAGATGAGAATATGTTAGGACCTGAGTAATGGGTGTGTGTGTGTGTGTAACGTTACAATTATTTGAGAACTCATACATATCCTCAAAACCACAAGAACTCACAGTCTCACACCAACTATATTTTTTATGTTTTATAGAGAATGATAAACCATTGTTATTCGCCTCTCATGAAATTCAAAAAGAAAGATAATAAACAAATTTTTATTTTTGTAAATAACCTACACATGTGTAATTCATGTGTAGCTTGTATTACCCACACATGTGTAGCTTATATTACCTACACATGTGTAGGTGAAATAATAAAAAAAATTAAAAATATATCAAAAATTATTTTACATAAATTAAAATACCTGCATATGAAGAACATCTGAAAGTGGCATCTTCTTTATGTGAGGAATAGTTAAAAGTTGTGACGGGGTTTGTCCAAAGTAAGCAATTTGATCTTGCATAGCACGTTGTTGGACCTATAGACAATATTCATTGAAGAATCAAGAAATATAAAACCAGATATGAAATTTTAATTAATTGATTAATGAGAAGACGTACCGGGTCTGTGATTTTGTCAATATCTACTGTCCCTTCATAAGTAATGTAAAAAAATACATTGTTTGTAGATATAGCTTCTTTTCCTCGTTGCTTATACCTTATCATAAGAAAAATCGAGTAGACATTAGGGGTTCGTTTAGATGAATTCAAATGATCCCTTCTATTTTATATGGTGCGAGGAATCACAGGTCCCATTAGCTGGAATTCAAATTGATTTTTTCTACTTCTAGAATAAAAACAAAATTAAACATAGAATCCGGCACTTATAAATCTAAATGAATTAGAGCCCACCCAAATATGAGATCTATCCATTCATGCAAATGTGCAGAGACATGCTCACTCTCAAGAGCCATCCGATGCTTATGCACAAAATCAACAGGGTTTTCAGCCCAAGGTGGAAGCTTAACACAATCTGAAAATTAAAATCAATAGAAATGAAACTAGAGCATTAAACTTGTCACCTCAAACACACATGATCAAGCCCCCTACTTACAATCAAAGTAATTAAAGTCTTAGGCCATACCTAGCTTATCTCCAAGTTGCGTGGTACCAAAATCAATCGAATTCTCATTTAATAATATCTCAGGAAGGTAAAACAGCTCAGGAACCTAAATTGAAAAACAAATAAAAATATTACAACCTAGGCTCAAGCAAATTTAGTTCTTTGTTCTAGAATTGACAAAAAAGCTGAAACCATTCACAACAAACACATGATTAAATTTGCAGTTTTTTTAATTCATACCAATTCCTTCACATCACTCATGTCCTCTAGAACACCATTCCAAGTAGCAGAAATATCTGAAAACATTCTATCTGCATGGTCAAACTTGCCACCTTGTAATTGAATGGAAAGAGTGGTAAATGGCTCCACTCGCATGAGATAATACAATACCTGTCATAGAGAATCAAATTTTGGTTCTTACTAGCACATTGTAGACACAAAGGTAAATTGACCAGTTTGCCCTTTTTAAAACGATGCTATTTGTACGATTCATCTATGTCAAACGACTCTTAAAGCAAGAAAAGGTTGTCAGGAATAAGAGCAATGAGCAAAAAGTGATCAGACCATGAAGCCTGAAAGCCATATAATAATGTTGTCGGTAGATTGATCAATCGCTGTAGTGGCCAAACAAATATCTTCCCTTGAATAGCTTTTACAATCAAAACCCAAAATTAAAGTGCATGCCCAAAGGATGATGCTGAGGTGATGCATTTCCTTGTAATCAATCATGGTATACAAGAACAAATGGAAAGACCACATACCCATGTCTACTGCATTTCCCATGTATGCATCCATGTGTTCATACATATGCATAATGCATATTCATAAAACCCTATGACTCATCTCTCACTAACTTATGTGCAAATCTAAATTCTAATTCGTTGTAGTGATGAATCAGGTTGAAGAATCTTCAGTAATTAAATAACGCATATATATTCATGATTTGAAAACATAAATATTGGACATCTTATTCCATAGTATTAACCATCCTACAAAAAGTCTACAACTGGAATGCACAAACAAGCGACTGGAAACGTACTGTGCCGGCACTCGAGTAATGTGAACCATAATGGAATTTGGGTATGACAGTATCACTAAAGCTGTAGTATCTCTCCTGAAACTTTTTCAACCTTTCAGCATTTAGTGCTCCAACAGGCTGCAAATATGTTTGGGTCAATATGTTAGCTTCAAGTCTGTTACGTGCAAGCCTTGATAAAAACAAAAAATGTTGTGACCTTTGATAGATCACGGTAAGACGAAGGATTTGCAAGATCCAAATGCTTCGACTTGTAATCTGCAAGAATCCATGGGAAAACAGGGTACTGCATACAGAAATAAAGTTATTAACCTACTCCGCATATAAAATTGGAAAACTAAAACGTTTAATATGATTATATTCACCTGGGTGATGTCATTATAACTACGACCAGCCAGTGTGTTAAGCTGCATTAGATATTCGAAGTTGCTGATCTGCAAAAATTCAAGTAAAATGATGAATTACACACACATGTGTGTGTATTGATTATAAAATAATGACACGTGGAACGCCATGATTTAATTCTTCTCTGTACCTCCCAGCGTGCCCATCGTTCCATAAGTTGAGTCCTTTTGAGCAATTGTTCCGGTCTCTAAAAGATTAAAGCACGGTGATATAAGTCCTCATATAGCATAGGTCCCACAACTATTTTCTGGTACCAAACTCAGTTTGTTAGTATAACATAGAGGTTCATTACTTTATGAAATAAATCCTTGTGGAGTCTTTCGGCCGAGACACCTAGGGGGCAGCCGGTCCTAACCCTAGTTCCGAAATTTTGGCACATTGCTAACTACTATGTTTCCTTGTTTAGTTGTTTAACAAATTATGTTTATGTATTATAAACAATTGTTGTAGGGCATTGTAGTTCTTATAACCTCGACAAAATATAATCCTAGTTGCATCAAAGTGGACTCCTTGTGCCTCATGTTTTATTGTTTTCTTTCATTCGTGCATATGCTTAATACCTAAAAAATGCAAGTCTATTAGCAACTAAATCACATCAATATTTCTGAAATTTCATTTAAGATTTCTTACCAACTTTGTGTATAGCTTTTAATTAATAACTTACTAGTAGGCACTTGAATAAAGAGAGATGTTTTTCCTGATATCTTGTAACACCCGTAATTTCTTATTAGAGAAATTAAAAGAGTAAAAGAACAAAATAGAAAGAGAAAGAAAGAAAACAAAAGTCTACTTATGTTGAAGGACCAAAAGTGTCAAATGGGCAAAGTTTACATTTCTTTTGCACAAAAAGGGAGGCATGGCCGCCCATGTTATCTACATTTCACATCATTCGATGTTTTTAGAGAGAGAAACAGCAGGAACTTCGATTCTTAGAGAGGGAAAGAAGAAGAAATCAGATTCAAGGTAAGAATTGATGTTTTTAAGTTGTGTTTGAGC
>BJCN01260889.1:0-13030 GCA_018326445.1 Flaveria brownii
GCATCTATCTATATGTGTTGTTGGATTGTAGAATACTAGTAAAATAGTATTGACTTTTTTAAAAATGATCCATCCTGATCCGAACCCATCCTGATCCAAACCCATATTGACCCAAACCCATCCTGATCTTTTTTTTTCTAAATTACCCATCCTAACTCAAACCCATCCTGACCCAAATCCATCCTAACCTAACAACCAATCCAATCCAACCCACCCATTTTGTCACCTCTACCTTCATCAATTGGGGAGGTTACTTTCATCACCGGGAGACATGGTGCTATACTTGTCCTAATCGAACTAGGGTATACAACTATTTTTAGGTAATTCAAAAATAACGTTCTTAATGATTTGTCGCTTGCCTTGTTTAAATAAAAAAAAAACTAAAAGCAGTAAAGCATGAAACAATGATGAGCTTAGAACGTTGAAGTGCTGGCACAAGACCTAAGGTGGAGCCACTACGGAGAAGACGATGAGTTACTCTAATAGACCATTAAAGAAGTCTTGATCGGGCAGGAGTGATCGACACCACCCCAAGACCCTCCAATTCTTAGCTAGAATTTTCTTTCTTATTTATGATGTACTTAATTTATAATCTACCTCGAATTATTTTTTTATTTACAATATATTCTTTATTCATTTTATTATTATATAATATATAAAAAACCAAAATATTTATTATTTTTGTTAAAACAAAGTTCATTGTCAATAAGCAATTATGTCGGTGAATATTTGTTGCGCGTTTGTAGGTGAAACTGTAATTGAAACAATCCCTATGATCTATCATCGATAACACATCCTTGAAACAATCCCTATAGAAGGATGTTAATTAAAGGACACTTCAACATATTAAATTTTCACATATTTTATGTATGGTGTTGGATAAAAACATAAACGTATCACCGAAATACATCATTTTCTCATCTAAGAAACATTACACTGAATCCTATATATTTTAATAAACGTATCTAATCTTAAGGGGCAGTAAAAATTTTATAGAATTTAAATTGACATAGAAACCTTTAAATCAGAACTAAATAAAGAAATGAATTAATAAAGATAAAATTACAGAAAATGTTTTTTAAGTTTATATAAATTTATAGTCATCATCCTTTATCTTTAAAACTTACTTTAAACGGCCTTTTTGTTAACATTTTATAATATATTTCGTCCTTTACACTAACTGTTGTTAAGTTTTTTTTTTCTGTTAAGTTAATGTCAATTTGGTCTTTTTAGCTCTAAAGAATTATTAATATAAGTTTTTCTAAACATAAATGACATTTTTTACAACATTTTTATCTCTTAATTTATATATGTTTGCAATTACACATATACATATGATTTTTATATAATAATATATATTATTTAATTATTTTCATCCATGTATTGTATATGAATGTAAATTATATAATTTATATAGTTTAATTACTTATATATATATGATAAAATAATTAATTAGTCATATGTGCATGAAAATAATTAATATATTTAATTATTTATATGGTTTATATTTATATTTATATATAATACAAGGATGAAAATAATAATATATATTTGTCTTTATCGATGTATTTTATATAAATATAAAATTACATAATTTATTTAACTCTAATCATCATTGTATTATATAATTGTTTATATAGTTTATAATTATACATATTACGTGGATGAAATTAACTAAATAGTATACAGTATCTTATATAAAAAATCATATATATATATGTATAATACTAAAAATACCTAAATTAAGTAAAAAATTGAAAGGTTGCAGAAAACGTCTTTTATGTTTGAAAAAAATGAACATAAATATTCCTTTAGATATAATAAAACCAAATTGCCCTTTAATAACTTAACGACATTTAGTTTAAAAGACGAAATCTGTTACAAAATGTTAACATAAATGATGTTTAGATTACTTTTAAAATATAAAAAATGATGACAACAACTTTATATAAACTTAAATGACATTTTTTTGTAATTGTCTGGTTAATAAATTTACTTCTGGCTTTTACCATCAGATTCACTCGAAAATCATATGAAATCAAATTATTAGTGTTTGTTACAAGTCTAATCATAAACGACTTAATTTCTTAACTAATGCAACTCGTGAATCAAACTTGCTCAAAATATGTGAAACAAGGTTACGAATTAATTTCTTGACTAATGTAACTCGTGAATCAAACTTTCTCAAAATATGTGAAACAAGGTTTCTTGACTAATGAATCGAGCTCATTTAGAAATTAGTACTTCATAACATGATGCAAGGTAAATGCATGTTGTGCTAGAAAGCTTGTGGACATGGCAATGAAGGGTACCGGTCTTCGGTAATTTCAATTGATACGCAAAATCAAAACAGTTTCAATTCCTAGGATCATGTACCTAAGCTTCACTTAATAATCTTAATTCCTAGCTAGGCATTTTCTGGAGATAATTGTGAAATAGAAAGCAATTGAAGCTACATAAGGGATTAGCAAGGATGAAGCATGCTAAGATAGACATGAGTGATGAGTCTCTAGAAAGCTTGCTAAAACAGTTGCAAGCTTTAAATGGTAGTTGTGCTTTACATATACCATGAATATAAATATTATTGCATATGAAGAATGAAATAAATATTATTACAATGTCAATAAATAAAGATGGAATACTCGAGGAAATGAAGAAGGATTGAGCCCTCTTCTTAACATGATTTCATGCCTCGTGTTGTAGCTGTTAGAAATTCTTGTATTAATTTGTGTTGTTTTTCTTTGTTTGGATCTAAGGTAGTGTGGTTTTAATCTATATGGAAAGAAAAACTTTCATATCCATAAATTAACCGTGTTAAACAAAAAAAAAAAAAAGAAGACGACGAAATTATATATGCTGTCTTAAAATCCAATTTAAATTAAAAATTGATTTAACGTTTTTAATGTTTATCGCAAAGCTGTTGATATGACATTGCGAACTTAATTCCTGTTCAGCCGGAAACTACCACTGACACTGTTGGCATAAGTTTAGCACTATGATTAGTAGCATTAATAATATGTGAACATATGTAACACTATCATGTAAATAAGTTAAGCCTTGTGCGTGTTTATAACCCGGAGTAAGTAAGAACTGGATTTAATAGTAGTTACACTGCTAAAGTCGATCATGCAAACCGGTACAACAGTTACAACGCCTGCCATTTCATGTAGTATATAAGGGATGCATATGTAAACATTTACAATTTAATCGATACCTATTTCCTCTTTTATTCTCTCTTAGCATTCAAATATCAGAATTGTTCTTCGTATAGTTTTGTAGTGAGTGCAAAACTCAACTGGTCTCTTGGTGGTGTTTGTCAACAAGACTTAGCTGGTTAGCTAGCGACTGACATTAATTCGAAGTAAAGAAATTCCTTTATGATTAAAATTACTGTTAGAATTTTTAGGCCATTTGACAAATATTTTGCACACCACGTTGTGCCCAAGGGCAGGTGTTGGAGTAAAAAGAAAAATCAAGCATTTCCTACTTGTAAACCACATTAAGACTTGTTCGATCACCCTCTTATTTGATATGAGTCCTACTCAATTTTTTTATAGGACTTTAACGTCAAACACACCGGTTTAAGCAGTTATCTCACATTCACCTTTGCATAACTTATACAAATATCAGTAATCTTAATAAATTTAAATTAATATTTAATCAAAATGTTATTAATGTAATTTTACATTTATATCTATTAATTAATTTTAAAACTAAGTAACAAAATTAAGAAAATGAACCACTAATAAAAAAAATCAATGTTATCCTTTCTTGTATGACAATATATTTGTAACCAAACGATTACAATACCAAAGAAGTTTACGTCGTTTAGTGTTTAGGCTCGATCAACCCGAGGAGAGCTTCCTCGGGCGGCCTATCACACAACCTTGTACTCTTTCACCCTCATAACACTTTTACAAATGAAACACACATATTAAAATACAAAGAAAAAACAACATACATGATGGATTTTATGGTAAAACTTTCAAAAGTTTTCGAATGAACTAAATGATTTCGCTTGTACTAAAAGTTCTTGCATTAACTTAAAGTTTTCGCATGCATTGAAAAACTTAAGCCTTTTTAGATGTTTTTGTTTTCTTGAATTTTGATTTTCACTTGACATTATCCATACAAACTAGGGCCTTACATTGATAACCTTAGATAGATAAATGGAACTGAACCACTATGGCACTATTACAATTCCATATCCTTGCCATATTATCCATATCCCCTTGATTCACCATTGTCCAATATACTGTAGATTTGTATCAATTTATTCCCAAACTCGATGATAGTTCCAAGCACATGAATAATCTTTTAAGGTTCTTGCAATTTTCATCCTACTACTTACCCATAAACAACACGTCATCAACATAAAACAGATTATGAATACACGGACCCGAATTCGGAAGTTGAATTCCCTTGAATTTGTTTATAGATGTTGTCAACTTCATTACCACATTTAAAGCTTCCAATGGAATAATGAAAAGAAATGGTGACACGGTATCTCCTTTCCTTATTCATTTTTTATAAACAAACACCCTTGTAGAGGATCCATTTACCAATACTAACGACTATGCTGATCTCAAACATGCCATTATTCAACTCCGCCATTTGGTGCTTAGGGTAGGATTGTTGCTTATGATCTTTGTGAAAATCAAAATAATGTTTCTTAGAACTATCAACTTTTAAATAAATGATCATGATTGGTTTTATTTATATCCCGAGAATATAATATCTTTTGGAGTGTAAAAATCATAAGTAGTTGAAGCTCCACGATGGACTAAAACATGGTTTGGAATATCTTAGCGTGTAGATCTAGGGTTTTCCCGATCTTCGATCCATAACGAACAACCTCTTCACAATGGAGTGATTACGCGGAAGTATAGAGAATCAGAGCCGTAGCTCTGATACCATGTCAAAATATGATAATTAGATATCCAAGAATCAAGATCGAACAATATCAACAACAGATCTTACAGAAGAACAGATCTCAGAAACTCTATCACAACAAGAACATCAACACGATGAACTAGAAATACAAACTCAACAGTATTAGAATAGGTCATCAATATAATGAACCCTAACAGAGATGAATACGCAGAGAGAATGAGAGAATGTTTATGTAGGTTGTTTTCTACGAATAGAGAAACCCTGTCACATATAAAGGCAAGGGAAACCCTAATAGCTACAACCTAGAAAATCAAGGCCCACACTTAAGAGCCCAAACAAACAACAGCCCCATCAATAGCCCAGCAGCATATCAACAGCAGCATCAGCCCAGTCCAACTCAGAATGCATAAAAATAGAAGACATATAAGGAGGGTTAGAACTGAACATAAACAACTATAAAACAAATAAAGACAAGGAGAGCTACACCTTTTAACAGTATATAAGCTAGCGGTGGAGGAACATTAACAGTAAGATTTCCTTCCTGGCGTATAGCACTTTGTGTTGGATCAAGTAAGGCTGGTGCAACTAAAACAACACTTGGAACATTTTTGGTACAACTGACAAAGACTTCCGAAGGCAAAGCTACACTTCTTAAGATTAATGAAGAAGAACTTTCGAAGAAGAAACTCTGTCTTCCGAAGACAAAGTGAAGCCATCTTCTGAAGACAAACACTTGGAAGACTTCAAGGCAAAAGACTTCCAAAGCATAAAGTCTTGAAGACTAGCATAAGTCTCGGAAGAAGTAGACTCTTCCGAAATATAAGTGGCTTCGGAAGAACTTGTTCTTCTGAAGCCAGTTTACCTTCGGAAAAATCTACTATGAACTAGTGGATATTAGTATGATCCTTCTGACAAGCCGTTGCAACCTCTGATATACTGCATGATGTTTTCCCATGCACATGTAGTTAACCATACTTTATTCACTATTTATTCTTTATCAGTTAGTACAGTTACTAACTTTAGTAGGTAACAAAAGGTAAGTCATGGACCTGTCATGACTACCTAATCTAGGATAATATTTTATCTTAGATACCTTATGTCTAGTAATATAGTATTTGTTTAGATGTAAGTTCCAGCTGGTTTTTAAAGTATAACTGGCTGTAGATAGTAGTATATATAGTTTCTCATTGTAACTTATTATGCATGCTTTTGTAAGAGACTTGAAACACCGAGTTGAGAAATAATATATACAACTATCTTGAAAAACTATCTCTTGTGTTCACTAACTTAATATATTATTATCAACTTAGTTTGAGATTCTTCATTCATCAAGAGTGAAACTTAGTGAATTTGAGAGATAATATTCTGCTGATATAGACCAATACCGTTCCCGTAATTGGTATGAGAGCTTCTGGGCTCTTGATTGTGAGATCTAACCATCCGAAATCACCATTATTTCTTCAAACTCACTCACCCCACCCAAATGACCCTCAACCAAAGTTATTCCGAGACTGAGATGGGAACCATGACTAAGGCTCCTGTTACCACCCCTGATAATTTCAGAAGCTGTTGTTAACGTATTGAAGTATTCATCAAGTATCAAGATATTCGGATGTGGAGATCTGTCACTCATGGTACTTACAAGCCAAACGTGGTATCCTCAACTGGTGATGGTACTATGATAAAGAAGGAAATTGAAGACTACTCAGATGAAGACTTAAAGAAAATGGACATCGATAGCAAAGCAATGACTGTATTGCTCATAGCCATACCAAACTCCATAATGGTAGGCTTTGAGCATTGCACTACAGCCAAAGAACTCTTTGATGCTTTGACATTGATGTACTTGGTTCCTCAAAATCCAAAGAGTCCAAGAACGATGAAGCAGAAATTTAAAAAATTCACTTACATTGCTGGAGAGACCTTAAGTCAACAATACTTCAGATACATGGATCTAATTGCATCTCTTCAGTCTATGGGTGTGACTATTGAGAAGAGAGACATAGTCAGAAAATTCATGAGTGCACTTCCTCATGAGTGGACTTTCTATTACGTCTCTATCAAAAGAACTAAAAACTTAAACACACTCACCATGACTGAACTATATGGGATCCTTGATGGATACCATATAGAGATAAAGACTCAGAAAGGACATCAAACGAATAGACGCTCAGACCCTTTCTGTCAGCAATGCCCTACATGTTGCTAAAGAGTCAAGAACTCCCTAGCCCTAAATGTACCTGGACAACAATCAATAGCCATCTTGCTCCTCTGGGCCCTACATCACATATCCTGAGAGACCCATGTCTTAACAAGTTTAACAAAGTCCTTTTCAGGATAGTTGTGCCTTTGTCTCAGGAAATAAGCACTCTAGTGATTTTCAAATATGTTTTAATGATCTAGAGTGTTTCAATCCAGACGAGGTTCAAAATGCATGGACATTGTCCAACAGATGGCTCTTTTAACCTACAGAGCAAAGAAGTTCTTTAAAAGGACTGGAAGGTAGTTTCCCCAGAACCCAACTAACATCAAGTTTGGTGTTGATAAGTCAAAAGCCAAAGGTTACAACTATAATCAACTTGGCGACTTTGCAAGGGAATGCAAAGCTCCAAGATCTAATCCTATAGTTTCTTAAGCCTTTCAACAACATGCTACCCCGAAGGCTGCAACCAAACAAACTGAGTAGCAAACTGCACTTGTTGCTCAGGAAGTTGACTGGAGCTTCATGGTGCAAGATGTAACTCCTGCTCAAGCTCTCATTACCGGAACCGATGATATTAAGGTACGTGAACATCTCTGCACTCCATCCTGTATAGCTAAGGTTAAAATGTATCATGACTATAACATGGAAATCAAATCTGATATTGAGTCTTTAGATATACTAAAATCTGATTTCAAGAGAGCAGAATCTGACTATAAACTTAAAATTGATGAGTTAGAAAAAATGTTTCCTTTTTAAAGCATAAGCACTCAAACTATAGGACTCAAATAAAAGATTTGATTTCTAAGTTGACTGAGGCTCAAGCCCAACTAGTAATAGCTGAGGCTAAAGTAGAGAAGTATGCTATTCAAGCGCATAACTTCAACATCATTATTGCATCATCCTCCCACTCAAAGGTGTGCTATCATATTAAGAGTGGATTGGGAACCAATGAAATTGCTCCACCACACTCTTATATGTCTATCAGACAAAGAAGGTGTGGAACTGATGAGTAGGAGGTTCCAACTGCTGATCCACTCTCCTTTAAGAAGAAGAATAATGTAATAATGAGGACCACCACAGTGAAGGATAAGGTAGAAAACCTAATCCACACAGCTGAGGATGAACCTCTAACCATAAAAGACAAAAAGAACAAGATCAAAGTAGCTAAGAAAACTGCTAAGATGAAGATAGACCCTAGACAAAAGGGTCTGTTCATTTTAGCTGGATTCCAAGTGGCTGGAAACTTTGATTCCAGAAAGGAGTATAGTACTAGTATTCCTATCTAGCTAAAGAATCAGAAGTTAAAGGGAAAGGCTGTTGAAGAAGAAAGAAGTGAAAGAAACAACAGCCTTCATGCCCAACCAAAGTTAACATTAAATGCATAATGTGTGAATTGCACAATCATGTGGTAAAAGATTGCTACTACAATCCTGCAAACACATATTATGCAAATAATGTGAAGAACGAAAGAATCAAGGAAGGTTTCATATTTGGACATTATCACATGGTTCAAATGTTAAAGAAAGAAAAGCTTATTTCCGAAGCCAAGTTGCTTTTGAAAGAAACTCATTCTTCTAAAAGGAAAATAGCTTTAGAAGATAAGCTTAAGACCAAGCAAAGAAATAAAAGGAATCCTTTGAAATCTTCCGAGAAGAAGATTTCTTCAGAATAAAAGGTAGTGATAACTTCTTCCAAGAAAAGAGAAGCCTCGGAAGACAGTAATGCTGCTCAAGCCTCCTCAGGCTCATCTACACTTATCAACCACAGGATGGAATGCAAAATCAGATAAGATGTTGCAGAGCAAACATCTTCTTCACAAACCATAGTTAAACCCATATGCTTATATTTTGGTTCAATTATGTCATCAACATTGGAAGAGCCCAAGACCAATAAGGCCTAGGCTTCCAATAGTAACTAATCATTTCAACTTATGTGTAGAGACATCCACATGACAAAAAATAGAAATATTTGGATTTTACATAGTGAATGCTCCAGGCACATGACAGGGAACAAATGTCTTCCTCAATATTTTTACATTTTGATGGAGGTCCTATTCAATTTGGAGGTGAAGCCGGAGGATATATTTCTGGTACAGGTAATGTATCCGACGGTAAGTTAAAAATTGACAAAGTCCATTTTGTCAAATAGATTGAACACAATCTCTTGAGTGTTTCTCAATTTTATGATCAAAAGCACCAAATGCTTTTCACTAAACATGAGTGCATATCTTCAAACCTGGGATATCAATTCCTCAGGAGTTGGTGCTTCTCAGATATCCCAGGAAAGAGGATATATACAAGTTGGATATGAACAATGCTTCCCCTCTAGGAGAAGTTTCATGCTTTCTTTTCAAAGCAAATGGTGATGAATCAACTCTTTAGCATAAAAGAATGTGTCATGTTAATTTTAAAACCATGAATAAACAGATGAAAAATAACTTGGTACATGGAGTGCCTAAGAAGGAGTTTTTCTGTGAAGATAATTGTATTGCTTGTCTTAAAGAAAAACAACATAAGGCAACCCACAAATCCAAAGAAGTTAATTCTATCACCACTCCATTATATTTATTTCACATGGATCTTTTTGGTCGCACAAGTATAATGAGCATTGGAAGGAAATCATATTGCCTTGTGATAGTTGATGATTTTACAAGATTCACATGGGTATTCTTTTTAAGAATTAAAGATGAAACTACAAAAATGTTAAAATCTTTTATCCTTAAAATAGAAAATCAAGTTGACCATAAGGGAAAAACCATCAGAAGTGATCAAGGGACTGAGTTTAAGAATTACATTCTTGACTCATTCTGTAACTCAAAAGGGATTAGTTGACAATACAGTGTACCTAGAACTCCTCAAGAAAATGATGTTGCTGAGAGGAGGAACAAGACACTTATTGAGGCTGCAAGATCTATGTTAGTAGATTCAAAGCACCCTCTAACTATCTAGGTAGAGGCAGTCAGTACTATATGCTATGTGTAGTACATAGTTTTTGTTGTTAATCCCCATGGAAAAACCCCTTATGAGCTGTGGAACAAGAGGCCACCATTCATTGGGTCTCTAAGGTCCTTTGGCAGCAGGTGTACTATACTTAACACAAAAGATAATTTAGCAAAATTTGCTGAAAAGTCAGATGATGTTATCTTTGTTGGATACTTTTTAAGCTCTAAAGCTTATAGAGTATACAACATTAAGAATCAACAATTTAAGGAACCATCTAATGTTATTGTAAATAAGCACACTCCTTGTGTTAAGGGGAATGGCCCTGGCCATATTTTTAACTTAGAATTGTTTCCTAACTATTCTAAACCATCTTGTGAGAATGTTTCAGCTGAAACAAGAACTCAAAATGACTTATCTGATGATCAACTGTTTGAGTTACCCAGACCTATTCTAATTTCTCCAAGAAGACATGAAGAACAAGCCCCAAATACTATAAGTCCTAAAAGTTTGAATATCACAGGAAATGGTGGAGCTTCAACAAGTTGTCAGTCAGTAGAGCCTCAAAATTCATCAGCTGATAACTCAAAAACTCAACACCAAGTTGATAAAGATAGTAATCTGGAGGAACATGCAACTGTTAATACTGCTTCACAGTAAAACAACATTAATAGTGTCACTCATTCATTCAATCAGTCTTCATTGAATGAGTGTGAGACATCAACTGGAATTAATGTTCACAATCCCAAGCAGAATCTTTCAAACTTAGATCTATCTATGCAATTAGATGTGTTTCCAAGACTCAGGATTTACAATACTCATCCAGCTGAAAACATCATAGGAGATGTCTTAGAAGGTGTAAGAACTCGAAGACAAACTTATAATGGGAATATTTGTATGTACTCATGTTTTCACTCTCAGATGGAACCCAAGAAGGTGGATGAAGCTCTCAAGGACAACAGTTGGGTTAAAGCAATGCAAGAGGAGTTGCTTCAATTCAAGAGACAAAAGGTGTGGAACCTATGTCCACTGCCACCTGGTCAAGTCCCTATTAGCACAAAGTGGGTATTCAGAAACAAAAAGGATGATAGAGGCTTGATTATGAAAAACAATGCAAGTCTGGTTGTTCAAGGATACACTCAAGAAGAAGAAATTGATTACAGTGATGTATTTGCACCTATTGCAGGACTTGAGGTAGTAAGGATCTTTCTTGCTTATGTTGCATCCAAAAACTTTATAATTTATCAACTTGATGTCAAGTGTGCTTTTCTATATGGGTATATAGATAGAGAAGTTTGTGTGCCAACCTCCAGGATTTAAAGACCCACAGCATCCTAACTACGTGTGCAAATTGGATAAAGCTCTTTATGGGTTACACCAAGCACTTAGGATGTGGTATGAGACCTTGTCTCAATTTATCCAGAAGAATGGTTACACCAGAGGTACCATTGATAAGACATTATTCATAAGGAAGACTGGAAAAGACATTTTGCTAGTACAAGTCTATGTTGATGACATCATATTTGGTTTTTCAAATGACCAAATATGTAAAGACTTTGAAAGTATTATAAAGAAGAAGTTTGAGATAAGTTCTATGGAAAAACAGACCTTTTCCTTAGAATTCAGGTGAAGTAGATGACATATGGGTTCTTCATCAATCAATCTAAATACGTCAATGACATTTTAGAAAAATTTAAAATGAAGGATTGTAAGCCAACAAAGACATCTATACCCAGAAACCATAATTTTTGTCCTGACTCTGAGGGGGAGGATACTGATCAACATCAGTATAGGGAAAATATTGGATCTATGATGTATCTCACAACAAGTAGATCTGATATTATGTTTGCAACCTATATTTGGGCTAGATATCAGGCTTCTCCAAAGGTGTCTCACCTAGTTACTGCCAAGAGAATCCTTCGATACCTCAAAGGAGCTCCCAAGCTGGGTCTTTGGTATCCTAGGAATCAAGATTTTAATCTCTATAGCTAGACTGATAGTGACTATGGTGGCTATAACATCAACAAGAAATCAACATCAGGAGGATGTCAATTTCTTGGTGGCAGGATAATCTCCTGGTAATGCAAGAAGCAATCTTATGTTTCAACATCAACTATTGAAGTTGAATACATTGTTGCTGCTAGTTGTTGTGCTTAATTGCCGTGGATTCAAAATCAGATGTTGGATTATGGATTCAATTTCATGCAGACTCCTATTCATATTGACAACAAGAGTGTCGTTTCCATTACAGAAAATCCGGTCAAACACTCAAAGCAAAGCATATTGACATTAGGTGCCATTTTATTAGAGATATTCATAAGAAGAATCTGATCAAACTAGTCAAAGTTGACTCAAATGAATAATATGCTAATTTGTTCATAAAAGCATTTGATGAACAAAGATTTAAATATCTGATTATAGCTATTGGGATGATAAACGTTAACTAACATATCTCCTATGAAAAACCTTTTAATATGTGTTTTGTCTATGTCATACAATCTAAGCCCTGTTACAAAAGGTATTTCTTTCAAATTTACTATGAGTTTTTACGAAGAGAAGCTTTCCCTTGGAAGATATGTTTATTTATCTTCCAAAGAAAACTTTTCTAAACTTGTATTATCTTCAAAAAAGTTTTAAGCCTCGGAAGAAGATTCAAGTGTTATCAAATCTATTTCTGAAGGGATAAAACTTTTCATTCGGAAACCTTCTTACTCTCAGAAGTAAGATTATCTTACCTTCGGAAGTAAGTTTGGCTTCGGAGGATAGACTAAATTACACGGATGGTCCCTGTGGTTAGGCCATATTTCACTTTTGGTCCTTAGCTTTTTGAAACTACGTGGTTGGTCCAATACTTTGCAAATTTGTTACGTGAATGGTCCCTAACTTGGACGGCCGTCTATTTCTGTCGTTAAGTCACCCCACGTGCCTCCCACGTAGGGGTATTCTTGTCATTTCATCTATATTCTATGTGTCTTTATATGTTTGTCTTTCTTGC
>BJCN01261011.1:0-17662 GCA_018326445.1 Flaveria brownii
ATAATGATTTTAAAAAGTTAAATTTATTCCACCCATGTAATACATGGGTCCTAACCTATAAGGCATATACGGTGGGTTACGCTTTTGAAATTAAAACTATATGTAATCTCAATTGTAAATGTCCATGATTTTTGTTGTATTTTTCCTTTCCTTTTTTTCAAATTCTTTATCTTTTTCTAAAGGTAAATAAATTTCATTCAAATTCTTATCAACAGAGTTGGATGCGGTTGACTGGTTTAGCATTTAAACTTATGTCTGGTCCGTCAATCTCATGCTCTACATATATTTTTGTTTGTTCTTTTTTATTTTTTATTTCTCTTACTTTTTATTTTTATATTTATTTAAATTACCTTTTTTGTTTCTTTTTCAATTTATATTACTTTTTTTTAATTATTAAGGCACATGGAAGGCGTAATGTTGTTTTCTATGTTTTAGTTTCTAAAATGAAGACGCACCAAATTCAACGTTTCTTTTATATATCTAACCACATTGGTGTCAGCGGAGTAATGGGCGTCACAAAGTTCACACACGTGCCACAACGTTTCACTAACTACGGTAATGTCTTCGTACGGCTCTGCCACAACCTACAGACCAAATTTTCTCATTAATACACAAACACGATTATTACTTCTTTTTCTATATTTTTTGGATCGTATTTTACGTGTTACAACATATACATGAGAAAACTATAAGGGTTCTATATGACAACTGAAACAACTATAAGGGGTTGGCAAAATGTTAATTGCATGTAAAACAATAACCAATAGGACTATTACACGTACACATAACATATCCCACCTTTCATTTTTAGCGTGTGCGTTAACTCTCCTATGGTTCGACAGCGAATAAAACTCAGAACAAAAAAAGGTAATGGACTAATGGTCACCAATTGGTATGCTTCATGTTGTTTTGTAAAAGCATAATGTTACACGTGTCGGTTACCCGTCAAAATAAGAGGCAATGAACTTAAATCTTAATAGCATACTCAATTCCCGAATCGGTAATATAAAAACCTGTAAATTGAGAAATTTTTGAACTTTTTTATTATAACAAAAAAAAACTGACTCAAAAACTTAGTTACAATTGACAAGACTTTGGTTTTTTTAGACCTAGCCAAAATTGCGTGTATCATAACTTGGTATTTATACATAAAAAAAATTAACCTATTTTAATATAACTAGGATTGCTAAACATTAAAATTTAACTAACTTGTTAGATTTAACTACAACTCAATTAATAAATAATATGAATTATACCAAACTTTACCAACTTGTCAACTTATGTCTCACAATTTTACTGGTTTGTGATTCTTATTAGAAATTATCACCAACACATACGTGGGTATATTGTTTTAAGATAAAGAGCAGGCAGATCTGTTGATGTAGTGATGCAAACACTAGCATACCTATTTGGCTCGGTCTACTATCAAAACTTTTTGTATGTATTACACCCAAAAGTTGAGAACATCATAAATTTATGGTAATGATACCTATAAAAATCAAAAGAGAAATAATTTATGTAAAGGTTCATCACATTAAAAAAAAATTAAGGTCAAGCCTAAATCTTTTTATATTTTTATTTAATAAGCATGTTATTTAAGAGGTTAATTGAAAAAAAAAACATCGAATAAACATTTATGTCCAACTAATATGGCATATACCCACTTGGTACAGTGTTACTTGAACTTACAAATATCCAATAAAGAAAAGTTTTGTAAAACCACTCATACTACGGGCATTCATTAAATTGGCAAAGAAGTTTGCGGTTTAACTAAGAAACATGACGATAGGGTTCTTTTTTTTTATAAATATACATATTTAATAATGCAAAAAGAAGTATGATTTTCGTAATTTAAATATTTTGAGGATTTGATCATGTGCAAAAAGACTTTTTAAACTAAATTGAACTCGTTTGTTCTAATTGGATATCATTCATGTATTCTTTTATTATTATTATTTTTTTTTAACAGCTCATGTTCTTTTATATCATTCTTTATTTTTCTAGCTACAACTATACCTATTTATTAATGTTTTTATAATAAATAAAATGATGAGCGTTGTGGACAAGTGGATCAGTTGAAATTGATGAAAAGAGTTTGCATCAAAGAAAGAAATATCCCATTCGTCGAAACTTAAAATGGTAAAAAATGCTTAAAATTTATAAATTATTAAGATATTTACAAAACTACTTAAAAACACTAATTCACCTAAACTGTTAGTCGGCTACACAAAGTAGAACAAAATAATTTTGTTACTTCAAATACTATAATTTTTAAATTACATATGGGTTAATAAATATGTCCAAAATATATTTCTTGCCTTCTTAATTTAGAAAAAATCTTCTTGTAAAAAAAAATAATATTTACATTAATTCACTTGAACTGTTTATTACATAAATCAAACAAATTGTTTCAAGTCTTCATGTATTATATTTTTAATCCATATATATTTTTCCAATGAAAACATACACTTTACTCTAGACATACTCTACTTCTAAAATCATTACATCTGTACTTTGTAGGATTTGAAATCAATCATTTTGGTTGGGATTAATATATTTTTTCTCTTCTTAATATATAAAAAGAGGTGAAAATTGTTTTCTTGTCAATGATCCCTCAAATGAGATTAGCAGTCATCTTTTAAATACACCAAAAACATGTGGTTTTGAAAAGGGTACATACTACACACCTGTGGCAAAATAACAGATGACACAAAATCAAACAGTCATTCTGAATCAAGATACAGTAACCTAATAAAAACACACACCTGAAATCAAGAAAGGTGACGAATGCGAAGCCCTAATCAAGTCAACACAATCTGCAAGATATAGCTAGAACCCCCAAAAGCTCCCGATGAATCATAACTCTGTTTCTAAGATCTAGTTTTAGTAGCAGATATGTGCAAGATAATTTAAAACTACACTACAAACTAGCACAAATTAAATTACACTCGTTAAATTGATCTTCAAACAAACCAACCAGATCTTCGTTGTTGGAATTTTTAATTGAAGAAACCCTGCATGAAAATTAAGTTTCAGTCAGCTCCTATGAACAGATGTGGCAAAATGGATGGGTCTAAAAAACAGGCAAAATGGGTAAAAACAGGCAAAATGGGTAATCTGTAGTATGGGTCTGACAGGTCAGCAAACACTTTTTGTCCATTTTTAAACACTTGTCTTTACAAAAGAATTCAATAATGTGGTAGATAAGAATAAAAAAAATGACATCACCTTAAATTGAAATATTTGGAAGTTGGGGTTTTATGGGTGAAAACGAAAAAAAAGGGGCGTACCCGGTGCATGAAGCTCCCGCTTTGCGCAGGGTCCGGGGAGGGGCCGGATCGCGAAGCGATCTGATGTACGCAACCTTTCCTTGCACAAAATTGTGCAAGAGGCTGTTTCCACGGCTAGAACCCATGACCTCAAGGTCACAAAGCAGCAACCTTACCGGTTGCTCCAAGGTCCGCCCTCTATGAAAACGAAAAAAAAGATTGCCTGAAATAGAATTAGACAATATCCCAGTGGTGAGGCGCGTGGGACCGAAGGTCTCAGGTTCGATCCGTGGAAACGGCCTCCCCACAAAATGTGGGGGAAAGACCGCGTACATCTTCCCTTAAATGGGACGGACCCTCCCTGGACCCTGCGAAAACGCGGGAGCTCTTTGCAGCACCAGGTACGCCAGTGGTGAGGCGCGTCCCCTATATCTAAGATGTTGAAAATTCAAATCCTGCAAGATTGTATAATTGTATTGGTAGTTAATTGGAGTAGGCAAGTTGCAAGATGAGGAGCTGTACTAAAAAATTCAAGCTTGGTTTAACTTTTTATGCAATTAACCCTTAATACGCACTGCAGGTTCCAACCCGTTTGACCAAATTGACTCGTTTTAGATGAAAACATAATCTAAATCAACCCATTCGTGTGCAAAATGAGTACAAAATACCACCAGTAAATACAGTAATATTAAACTAACTAACCATTCAAGATTTCTGGAGAACACATCTTTCATAAAGAGCCAGGAGATCTTTTTTGTTAGGATTCTTCAGCTGAAGCAACTCTTCACCAAAATTGTGTTTTGTGAGCTCTTGCTTGAGTTTCAGAATAGTGAATTTGGTGTAATCTTCATTACTGATAGGCTGACTATGGTTACTGTTATTATAATCGTCATCACCTCTAAAAACCGAACCACCATCTTCAGTTGAAACAAACTTTGGTGGGCTAGTCATACTCCTAGACCTCTTATTTCCTCTAACTGCTCTATCTCCATCATTGTTAATACCGGTTTCTTGAACTGAATTGGTTCCCATTTCATTATCTTCAACCCTAAACCGTTTTCCATGTGAAGATGTTCTTAGTTTGCTGTCTAGTGCAGACTCATTAAGGCGGACAGCTGTCATTTGTTGTTGGAGCAAATCAAGCTTCCCTTGTGTGGCTTGTAACTGAACCGAAAGTGCTTCTGCCCGGTTAGTTGCTTCTGCCCGAGCTGCTCGTTCAGTTTCCAAAAGGCTTTCAAGGACATGTACAGTAGTAGCTCGTTGTTCATTGTTTGATTTTAGTAATGTTTCTATCTCTTTCTCTCTCTCTTCAACTCTTGCCTCTAACATTGCAACTTTAGATACAGCATCCAGCTCAGCAGCTTGGAATCGTTCTAATTCATCAGTTAAATCGTGTTTTTGTCTTTCTAGGCTCTCGATACGTCTCTCAAGCCTTGCGATTTCGGTCAGCCTTTCACTGGCTGCTCGTTGAATTTCATTTTTCTCTTTCTGGGCAGTTACGGCTTCTGCACGGGCAATATCAGCTAACTCAATTGCTCTTTTGGTTTCTTTTTCAGCATTTCTACATCTTTCTTGGACTTCCTCAAATCGGTCAAACTCAGATCGGTATTTCTGCTCTAGATGAATTCGTTCTTGCTCCAGAATTCTTGATTCTTTTTCATATGATTGAGCTGTTGTGTTCGCACTTTCTAACCTTCCGCCTAACTCCTTGATATCACTTTTTAAAGCGGATATTTCTAAATCATAACTCTTTATCTTGGACTCAGCAGCCTGAGAATCAAAATACATAGCATCAATACATCTTAAAGAAGTCACATACTTGAAATTTTCATATGTTGGGTGACTTTTTGAACCACTGAGATTGTACTTTGATTTTAATTGCAAGCTAACAGTAGTTTTTTTAAAACAAAAGTTCATGAGTTGCCCATAAATAAATCGTAAAAAGAGTGGCGTTTTCGACCAATTTACTTATGAAAGAGTCGACCTAGTGTGCGTATTATCTCAAACAGGTCAAGTGAAAAAAAAGTTGGCTTAACGGAGAATCAACTCATCAAGCGGGTTGCAGGGGTTAAAAGTCATCCAAATCTAATGCATACACTCCTAAATGATTCATTCAAATGTTTTTAAAGGTCTTGTTGTCATAATGAACACATTAAGCATTCATATAAAAAACTAAGGAATGAACAAAAAACACGATTTAACTGATGAATTAGAACGGTCACCCTGACCTGACCATGCACATTTCGACCCACTAAACTAGAATTGATCTGTACACCACTAAAGTTGTGTGTTGTGCCCTATGCTTTTGAACATACAAGTTCGTGGTCAAAATCCGTTTTAGTAGTGTATAACTAAACATCTAACGGTGTAACAAATCACTTTTCATGCTAAAATGACTTGTTTCAACCAAAGGACCCATTATGAAAGGACCCACTACCAAAGGACTTAAGGACCCACTACCAAAGGACCCATTACAAAGCCAGTATTGTTAGGATCAAAGCACACACAAACACATGAAAAAACAAAGTAACATAAACGACACGAGAGATTTATAGAGGTTCGGTCGTGGTGTGCAACCTACGTCCTCTTAGAGCAATTAGGGTTTTTCTTTTTATTGAGTGACAATGATTACAAGTACAAAGAGATAAATTTATAAGCTATAATTAGGGTTAATTTCCTTAGTTAACTAACCAACTAAACTAGGCCCATTCAGAGCTTGGGCCGGCCAAACCCAATTGCTCCAAATTCAATCCATACGAAGCCTACACCCAACACATCTCCCATCTATGAAAAAGACATCTTAGTTGGCACTATTACTCGTAATCATACGTTCTTGCCAGAATTGTTCCTCTTCTTTCTTGATATAAACTAGAAATAATTTATTGCAATTAAGCCAAGTAGGAATGTAGGATGGTTCAAATTCAAAAGGTCAATAACATGAAGATGTTCCAATGTTGGTGGCTATTCCAGAACACACTTACCTTCAACTCCAAGCTCAGAGTCGTTACACGCTGCTCAGCCTGTTCAATCTTCAATGTCTTGTCCTTTATCTCAGCTTCCTGCAGTTCCAAATCAAATTGCAGCTAAATAAAAAACCAGGTTTCAATGTTTTTTAAAAAAACAGCAAGCAGTAATTATAAAAATATGTCACCTTCTCAGCAATTGTGCCAGCAATCTCTGCTCGTAGAGCATCCTCACGAAGCTGAGTTTGTTTACTTGCACGGTCTTGTACAGCAGCAGCTTTTTCAAGTGCGATCTTTGCTTCTCTAACAGCAATATCATACTTACGTTTCCACTCACCTGCTTCCTCTTGAGCAGACAAAGTCTGTTCCCGTGCAGCAGCCAATCTTGCTTCTGCTGCACTGCTTCTAGCCTTAAGATTTGCTACTTCAGATGACGCTTGTTCTTCCCCTGCTTTCTGTTTAGACAACGCCACGTCATACTTTCTTTTCCATTCCATGGATTCATGTTTGGAAGCTTCTAGAGCTTTTGATAAACTTGAGTATTTTTCATCTAATGAGCTGGAATTCTTTTTAAGATCAGCTATCCGGTTCATGTATTCCTCTGTAAGCTTATTTTTGTCATTAATGGCATCTTCGTAGCGTCTTAAGTAATCGGATTTGTATTTTTCACTAGCTTCTAGTTGCTTGGTAAGCAATCCCATTTTATCTTCAATTGACCGGCATTTTAACCGGAGGGAACTTTTCTCTGAAGAAATATGATCTATCTGCTTCTTAACAAAGTCAAGGATTGGACCTTCTATGCTAAAATATTAAAAAAATCAAATCTCAAGAAAGTGAAACTAGCAAAGTGATTTTAAAAAATACAATATATAAGACTGAAACCTTTGTCGTAAAAATGAAGCTAGCTTCTGCCACTTCTCTGGACCATATGAAGTTGTTTCATAGCTGTTTAATAGCTGATCGAGAACCTAAGACAAAGACAAAATAGTTATGAACCTTCACGATCACTAGAATATGTAAACAAGATTTAAAAAATATTTAAACGTCCAAAATTGCATTTCTTCTTAACACTATAAGTACATAAAAAATTCAAGAAAAGATCCGGCCAGTGACATGCTACCAAACCTAAAACTGTGTCTGCCACTCTGTCATATGAAAACGCTAGAACTGTAAATGTGATGTCATTTACCTTTTAACTCGTATATATTATGTAGTAAATGAAAATTTAATAACACAGTTTAGTATTTAGAGAGTACCATAACAGACAATTCATGTGGTTAAAAAAATATATAATTTTAAAAATCTATAACTATCCAGGTCGGCTTTGAGAAGAGCAATGTTAGGATTGACTTTTTAAGTTCAGAAGTAGGGCCAGTGATCTGGTACTTAGGAGTAATGCTTGAAGTTAAATTTAGTTCATTTTAACTACATACTCTCAATTGTAGAATTATACTAAAAACTTTTGACTTTCTTTGGAAGTTTGCAAGGTTGGTCACGTGTGAAATGACATTAAAAAAACAGATGCACTCATCCACACACATTTAAACTGATTTCAGCACTCCTGAAAACAAAACTATGAGCAAAGAAGGGTCAACAGTGTAGCACTTCCATACATAGAAAGCAATATGGCAATACCTTCAGAATATCATCAAACTTTGCAGCAGGAGCTTGACAGGCTGTTCTTAGCTCTTTCTCCATTTTCTGTATGGCATTTGAGCATTGCATGTAAGCCTTCATAAAGGCCTCTCTTTTATAATCCTGCATCAAAAAGATTAGAAATATGTATCAACATAACTGGATGACTATCAAGATAGTATCACAAATTCCATTTAAACAGTAAAAAGTAAAATACAAGATTTCATTTGAATTAAAAAATGCTGCTTTTTTTGTGACAGATGGTTAGCAATCACTATGAAAACATTTGATTATAAATCCATTTACACTGCTAAAAACAGATCTACAAAAATAAAAAAGAAACCGATACGACTCAGTCGCTCTAAACCATAGCAGCTGATATTTGTTTAATAATAGCGTGAAATTCATGACTCTATAACTTCACATTCATCTGCATGGGACGGCATTTATTTAATTACTTCTTCAAATGTCTCAGAAGTTAACTACAAATATTCGGAACTCAAGTATTTGAAATAATAGTGGATTTAGAACTACGCATATATAACTCTTAACACCTGGTACTGTTACAATCATCATTGAAGATCTGTGAATATGAGGTAGTGTGCATTGAGTCATTGAGTGACAGATAGCAACAATTTCATAGAACCTTTTCATCTAATGAAACGTTCACAAATATTGAGAGATAAGTGGGGTGTGCCACTTGTATATCAAATAGTTTATGTGAATATATAAAAAAAAATCTTAGCAATGTAATAAAGGTTTCCAAGATATGTTCACAAATATTGAGAGATAAGTGGGGTGTGCGGTGTGCCACTTGTATATCAAATTGTTTATGTGAATATACAAAAAAAACTTAGCAATGTAATAAAGGTTTCCAAGATAAGCTACCTCGAATTCTTTTTTCAAGAAAGCATGAAGACGCTTTTCACATTTTTCCCTGACAGAACCAGCCCCAACAGCAATTGAATTAAAAGCAGCCACAGCCTTCTTAACAGCTTCTTCATGCGCTTCTCGTATTGCGGCCTGCAAGCATGTGAAAAATGAATTATTGCACCATATGATTATTTGGTAAAATTGAGATGCAAAAGGTAATGAAGATCACAAAAACGCACTTCTTCAGGGGGCTTTGTACTGTCGAAAGAAGACTTGTAAACTTCAGTGGCATGTTCTAAAGCCCTTTGGCACTCTGTTTCCTCAACACTCTGGAAAATGAAAATAGTTGAGAACTTTGCTAAAAATATTAGAACACAATAGAGAAGCCATGACAATTAATATACATAAAATGATTTGTGAACTTCTTAAACAGCACATCAATACAGGTGACCAATATAAAATAAGCTAATAGAAATAAATCTAATGTCATCATGTGATGATCAGATATGTGTATAAAAGTATTATCAAAAGTAGACCAACTATACAGTATCATAGCACTAGAATTACAGGATAGAAGATAGCGACAGTTGTAAAGTAATGTGTGAGGCCTCCATAATTAGATATCCCCACATCCATCAACTCCATATATCAAAACAATCTGAGCTGACAGATTAGCAGCAATAATAATGCCAATGACATAGAGGATTGTAATGAAGACGAAAAAAATGCATATAGAACTAACCTGCCATGAGGAAGTTATTGTTGGCACTGCACCTTTATTGAGTGCATCCAAAAATGACTGGGTAATGCCAGCAAAAATGGGTCCGGTCATCACTGTGGCCCCTACCTGTTTGGGTCTAGTCCTCTCAAAAACAAACCTCGTTAATGCATCCAGTCCCAACTTGAACTCTGGCCTCAATTTATCCATCTATGTCACAGCAAGATTCTAAAAGGTAAGACTAAACACAAAATTACAGAACCATGATGGTATATAAATCAAAGATTATTTTTATGTTCGAAAGAGAGATTACTAACTGATATTTGGTCAAGCCGCTGGAGCTCTTTTTCATTGCTCAAAGGTCTCACAAGTGTGAAGCATTCCCTGTCTGGAAAGAGTGCTCTAATGGATTCTCGAATCTATTAATTATCAATTGTTCAGGAATCAGGAATCCAAAAAATATATAAAATATAAAAACATATTTACAATCTAAAATAAGAGGAGATTGAGCTGAAGGAAAAACCTCGTTTTTGGCAGAGACATCTCTTGCATCACCTTGTACTGGCCTCAAAGCAAGTTCTAGGTAGTCACGGGGAGTTATTTTCCTGTTATCCTCCACCAAATCCAGATAGAAATCCTGCAAATTGGAACATGATAGTAAGCAAAACAATACGATGATAGAAGTACCTGGCTACCTAGCATGACTAGTAAGATCAGGCTGATCAGCAACTCAATGAGTCACTGAATAGCCTCACATCTAAGTCACCTAGAGGTGGACGGTGGACCGGTGGTAAACTTCAAGCCGGTTATTTGTGAATGGGTCGATTCAGATTATGTTATATTTGGCTAGCCAAACAGGCAACATCATAAATAAGAACAGCTAATAAAGATACGAGTGAGATGGATTACAAAGGTCGCAAGCCACAAAGTGTAATTCTTAACGCACAAAAACTTATTAAATTATAATTCAAATTAGATTGCTGTCAAAAAATAATGATTTTTGTAATTACCTCTTGACACACTAATATTTAAGGGGAAAAAACTATAAACCTTCAAGAGAAAACGTATTTCAAGTCAACCCAGCCAGGCCGTCTCGTTTAAACCCGTAACAAAATAGCGGCACCTCTAGAGTCTACATATCAATATAAATTAGAACAGCATGAATGTACCCTTAGAAGCCAAACAAAGATAGGAGAGAATTGTCCAAGCTCAGAAGCAGTGGTCTTCCCACCAGAAGCTCTTACTCGAATATGCTTGGTCATTTCAGTTACAAGAGAAAGACGATCCAGTGCAGCCTCATCTATACCTCCCATCTGATACACAGAGGGTATAATCTGTCAGATGAAGTAACAGCTATGCAAAGAATGAATCAAGAAGATGAGCAAAACTCTGACCTGGTTGTATATGAACATGCTGGATAAAAGTACAGCCAGAGAGAATATTTGTGTGCTATAAGTTCCCTGTTGAATGACAACAAAAAAGAAAGTTACAGAAGATCAACAGACAATTTATAGAACTAGATCTTTTGAGAGCCAAGCGAACCGTTTGATCATAAGCATCAATTCCTTCACTGTCTATCAGTAAGAGATTGTATTCAGTTCCATCAAGAGCCGTTCTCCTTAAAGGAGTACTCCAAAGCCAAAGCCCTTTGGTGCATGGACGGTGAGTTGATGCCACCTGGAATCCACTACTCCTTCCGAGAAGCTACAAAAGGTAAAAGAAAAAGTATCACAATGAAAGCCCCAAACTTGATCGATTTTGCCACTTATCCTAAAAGTGAAAGCTAACAATTTTTAACATGGTCATGGCATCAACATATATATATAAGATGCACTGAAATTTCCTATCACTGTACCGTTAAAATAACAAATGAACATGTGCAGAGGTCAATTTTTGTCAGATATAGAAATATACTAGACCAATACGTCGCAGATTACGTCACATGACCTGCAGTTGTAAGAGATTATGATAAGCTAAATTATTTCTGCAGTATGCACCATTGCCAAACCAGATGCTAACATTCTCTACAAAATAGGTTAAATGTCTCAAACTTGAAGTTACAGTTAAATTGTGTGGCGCTAATAAACTTCAGTTATATATGGACCTTCATATATATCCAAAATCACCTAAAGAAGGCTTCTCTTTTAGGTTCATTTTAGTAGTAGTAAAACTATTTTGTTAAATAGACCTTTAACAACATGTTTTGTTGTAAGTTGGGTTCACGCACTATGGGTGATTAGTTCCTTTTATGAGCTATGGAGCGGGGGGTCTCGCTGTAAGCAGCCTCTCTAACCTACGGGTTAGAGGTAAGACTTGCCTGCATCTCAACCTCCCCATACCCTGTCCGTAGCGTTGCTATGGATGGGATGCTCGGGGTATGATTATGATTACAAGACTTTTAACACCATAAATAATTTTTGTTGCACGCCTACACTTAACCTGTATGTTTCTTTTAGTTGCGGCCATACTTGCAAATCATATGAATTATTCCAAACTTTAAACTAAGAAGTTAAAAGTATGTAGATATAAACAAAGGATGAAACCAGGACCTTGGTTTTGATGACCATTACTAACGAATAATTTACAACGAAGGATAAAGGATAAAACAAAAACTTATATCAAACATTTAGTAGAATAGTGGTATGCAGTATGCAAAACCTGAAGTTTTTACAAGCACATAGAGTGTTCCAATTGCTGAGTACCTTCTACTACCAATGTAAACAGTAAACCTACATATTAAATAATCAGCTCCTTAGAGCCAAAACACCCAAAATGAAAACTCTAGAATAAGCAACATACTAAAATTTCATCATATAAACATTTACTAATTTCAAAAAAAAAAAGTAAAATTTTGGCATTAGTGGGAGAAAAAATAGATTTTGAATTCTACAAATGAAGCAGAAGACACTCCACAGTCCATCCTTGTCTTGCTGTGTCCAATGTAAGCAATATCTGTAACCTATAATCCACTTCATAGCAGTTCGAACAAACAAGTTTCCAAGAATTATTTCACGGTCCATTTAAACCCTATCTTTAGAATAACTAACCATAGTCATATCATGGTGCAATATATGTAACCTATAAACTACTGCATAGTCTATCGTGGTGCAGTTACTCATTTCTTGGTAACACCCTGGACTAAAACCAATAAACTAATATCTACAAAATTAACTAATTCTTTATAAACAATGTCTTCACTTAAAACCCTAATATAAGAAAAAAGGAGATGTCCAAGGTTGCGCGGGAATAAAGCTCTTGAGTCACACGATGAAACTATGGGAAAGAGTTATTGAAACAAGAATTAGACGCGAAACTCATATAGCGATAAACCAATTTGGATTATGCCAGGGCGCTCTACAACAGAAGCCATACAAGTCATAAGGAGGATAATGGAGAAATATAGAGAAAAAAAAAAGGGATCTCCATATGGTACTCATTGACCTAGAAAAAGCCTATGACAGTATTCCGCGACAACTAATTTGGGAAAGTCTACGACATAGAAGGGTACCAGAGAGATATATCAAGATAATCAAGGATATGTATGACGGGGCAAAAACGTGTGTGCGAGCACAGGTCGGAGACAAACTCCTTCGCAGTGGAAGTGGGACTTCACCAAGGATCGGCATTGAGCCCATTTCTCTTCCCAGCAGTGTTGGATGAGATGGCCAAGTCTATACAGGAGCAGTCCCGTGGTGCATGATGTTTGCAGATGATATTGTGTTAATATCAGAATCTAAAAGGGTGCTTAACGAGAGGTTAGAACAGTGGAGAGCGGCACTAGAGCGCAAAAGCTTAAGGATAAGTCGCTCGAAAACGGAACACGTGCATTGTAACTTTAGTGGAGAGAATGAAAAGAACACCCAAATCAGTATCCAGGGTCTAGCAGTCCCACAGACGTTTAGTTTCAAATACCTGGTCTCGTACGTACAGGAGGACGGAGAGATACGCAGTGATGTAGCCCACCGTGTTAAAGCAGGATGGTGCAATTGGAGAGCAGCATCAGGGATTTTGTGATAAGAGGTTCCCAGCAAGACTAAAGGGAAAACTATATAGAGTGGCAGTACGTCCAACTATGTTATACAAAACAGATTGTTGGGCCATAAAGAAATCGCACGAGCAACAAATAGAGGTCGCAGAAATGCGATGCTGAGGTGGATGTGTGGACACACAAGACTATATCGGATAAGGAACGACATGTTTCGGCAGAGGCTAGAGGTGGCTTGTATCACGGATAAAATACGAGAGGGAAGATTAAGATGGTTTGGGCACGTGAAGAGGAGATCGATATCAGCGCCTGTTAGAGCAATAGAGAACATCACCTTAGATGGTAGGAGGAGTAGAGGAAGACTTAAGTTGACTTGAGACGAGATAATTAGGCCGGATATGGTAAAGTTGCACCTCTCCGAGCACATGTTCGAGGATAGAAGTGCGTGGAGGCGTAGAATTAAAATTAAGGACTTCTAGTAGGATCTGTTGGTAAGAAGAGTAAAGGAAGAACTGATGTGTGACCCCCCGCGTGATGTTTAGGTTATCGACATTTGCCCTATATAGGTGAAGCATGTCTTCAGGTTGATATGCTTATGGGTATGATTATGCTTATGTGATGTATGTTATGCTTATGAATATACTTATGAATATGTCTATGCTTATTATAAACCCTTATGTGATATATACTTATGTGTTGTATGCTCTATAATCTGCTTGCTATCGTTTTCGAGTCGGGGTCTCTTTGGAAGCGGTCTCTCTATCTCTCAAGATAGAGGAAAGACTCGCCACCACCTACCCCTCCCAGACCCTGCTTTTTAGTGGGATATACTGAGTATGTTTGTTTGTTTGTTTAGATAACAAAACACTATATAGTATACAATCAATGAATCATGAATCAAGTATTCCAATTTCCGTAGTACCTTCTACTACCAATTTAACCCTACTAATTACATCATCAGGTCCTTAGAGCCACGACACCCAAAATGCTAACTCTAGAGAAGCAGCATACTAAAAACTCAATATATAAACATCACCAACTCCAATAAAAAGCAGTCAAAATTTGGCAGTAGTGGGAGAAATAAAGAGATTGTGAATGCCATAAATGAAACAAAAGACACTCCATAGGCCAAGCTTGTCTTACTGTGCCCAATTCAGGCAGTATCTATAACCTAACAAATCTATAATCTACAGCATAACAACCCAAACAAACAAGTTTCCAAATAATAATACCACGGTCCATCTAAAACCCTAGTTTCAAAATAACTAACTACTAAGCATGCATAACCGTATTATGGTGCAGTTACTCATTTCCTCGTAACACCCTGGACTAAAGCCAATAAACCAACTTTTACCAAAATAACCACTTAATTAACAATGTCTTCACTTAAAACCCTAGTAGCTGAACTAAATAAAAATCCTATACAGCATACAATCAAAGGATCATGAATTAAGCATTTCCAACAACATTAAACAGCTACAAAACCCTAAGTAAGTTCTACACAGAGGAACAATACCTGATTCAGAATGTAACTCTTGCCTTGACGAGCACGACCGCAGACCGAAACAACTCCGATTGGCTCTTTAACAAGCTGAAGAAGAGCAACAGCTTCGGGATCCATCTGAAACTTCCCTCTCTCGTCGCAATAGACGAGGCGAATGGGTCTGGCCGGGCCCGAGGTTACGGCTGTGGACGGAGAGAACAGAGGCGTCGAGGGAGACGACGGCGACGGCGACTTTGAAGATGATGAGTCGCCGGAAGTTCCTCTGCCGAAAAGACGCATCATGGTTGGTGTATCGTGTTGTGTGTGGAGGAATCCGTGATGATTATGGGGTTCGAACGGTGGTTGTTTTCTGCTGAGGGTTTGAATACGGTGATGAAGTGGTGGTCGATCGGGGGAAGAAAGGAAAGCTGTTTTGCTACACTTTTTCAAGTACTTAGGGATGTTTGGGATAGCTTTTGAAAATCTTTGTAACTTCTTACGACTTCTGATTTTAAAAATTATAAGTTGTTTTTCAAAAGCAATCCCAAACATGCACTTAACTATTGAGAATTTAATCAAGTTTTAAAAATGTTTCGAGCGGTTTTAGAAAAGACTGTAAAACCAACGACACCACGGACATGTCATGTAAGATCGTTTGACTTTACGCTACCTGTGCATTACAAAATAGATGGGTTTGAGTTTAGTATAAACGAACTTGCTAACCCATTTAGTCAAACGCGTTGTGTGCGTGCCAAATCATGAGTCATGTCACATACTTCTCTTTAGCCAATTAAATTTTTTAAATATATTCAATGTTATAAGTTAAATTATTTAGGTCTTTTATATCAAAACCTAAAATTAAAAGAAAATTTTATAAGATTTTATGAGGTCTTATTCATAATCCATTCATTATTCTCATCTTTATTATTGCATTAAAATCATAATTTTTTCTTTTTTCTTTTCAATTAAATAATATATTTTCATACCTTTATCATTAAATTCCATCTCTCACTCATTCACGATCACTTTCAAAAATATTTAAAAAAAAATATTGGGGTTGTACTGTGTTTCCCCAAATATAAGGAAACACAATACAATTATCATAAATTTTCAACTTTTTTCACTCACAATCACTCGCGACTGTTCCCATAATATATGGCATCCACTTACATATATATGGGGAACATGCTGGGAATGCTCTTATGATTACGTATCATATGATGCTTTATCAGGTGTTATACAAGCACGTCGTGATGTTATACGACACTTAAACCTACTGAAGTTGACAAATCTGACATGGTGTGCCACTGACATGTTCATACGTACTCTAATAACAACCCATGTGTCACATGTGAAATGTGATGTAATGCATGAATAGAAGAGCCTTTGAGGGTGGGTGATTTTATTGGAGACCATCTAGATATGAACTATGAGTAGAGCATATAAATTTAAACCTCGTGCGTTGTTGTGGATTCTTTTGTAACATAATCCACATGTTGTCGCAGATTTTTTTGTAACATAATCCACGTGTTGTCACGGATTCTAATGTAACATAATCCGCGCGTTGTCGCAGATTCTTTTGTAACATAATTCGCGCGTTGTCGCGGGTTTTTTTTGTAACATAATCCACACGTTGTCACGGATTCTTTTGTAACATAATCCGTGCGTTGTCACAGATTCTTTTATAACATAATCCGTGTGTGGCAGTGGGGTGTTAAAATTTGTAATGCGTAATATCGATGCCCATAGGAAAAAATCAAGTCAAAACGTTGATAAAAATAATCAAGTCTCAATGAAAATCAGGAATTTTTTATTATATCATATTTTAAAGTATGCAAGAGGGGACAAAATAACTATCTTAAAAACAAAACATTGTAAAAGTTTTGACGATTTATATTTTTGTGTTTTGATTATTTGTAAATTATACACACAAATCTGATTTAAATAAAATTTACACCAAAACGTAGATAAATATAAGTGTTTCAAAACGTTATATTTGGAATATTTATAAAAATCATAGTTTAAAAGTTGCTAAAAAGATAAATATTGTAAAGTTAATTATTAATACATACCAAGAAGCCCAACTCTATTTGGATTGAAATTTACATCGACACATATATAAAAATAAACGCATCAAAACGGTATACTCAGAAATTTTATACATCATTTCAAAAATTAATCATTAATATCAATTAAATTAATAAAATCTAACATATTTAAAGGATTCCAAAGAAAAAAAAGGTAAGAAACATGAACGGTTAATTAAAAAATCTAGAGTAAACTTCCCTTTACTCTCTATGGTTTGGTCAAAATAACGGTTTTCCTCCAAACGTTTCAAAATCATGATTTTACTCCTGGTGGTTTGCGATCCGTTTCAATTAACTTCAACGCATTAACATCGTTAAATAATTCCGTTAGTTACACGGGTATTTTATTCGTTTAACTTGTAGGGGCTAAATGTAAATTAATAAAAGTTCTATATATAAAGTTAAAAACAATATTCCTCATCATCTTCATCTTCCACACCCCACACATCATTCATCATCATCCTTCAAACTCCGGCCGGCACAACCGCCGCCACCGCCGGCCTCCACCACCACTACCACCATCCCTCTATTATCTCTCTCCCGTCACCAAGAACCTACCCCACCACACCATCTTTGTCAAATAAAGCCAAATCGACACCACCATCGCACAACCACCGTCGAATCCTCCGGCCGAATCAACAACACCACC
>BJCN01261021.1:0-12254 GCA_018326445.1 Flaveria brownii
CTAGTGATATATGTATTTTGGAGTGTGGAGGTAGTTATGCCTTGATGTAATTTTGGTGAAGCATCTTGCTTATTAATAAAATTTTATGTTGGCCGTTCAAAAAAAATTTTCTATGTGGCGCCTTAACGCATTTCCATTAAAAAATCATTTTTCAGCTTGATTATGAGTTTTTGTTAGTATTTTGTTAATGGTTTCTATCTTCTTTGTTTATTTTTTTCCTTACCTTTTACTTTTAAATGTTTTTTAGGAGTTCTTTTTTTCTAAATTTTATTACATACAATTGGTGCGTGTAATAGAAAAATATTTTTTAAGAGTTCTTTTTTTAATTGTCGCTTGCCAAATTAGTTTAATGCCAAAGCGGTCAACTACGTAAGCAATACACATTTTGAGGAGATTAACAAAAAAACATAAATAGAGAAAGCAAGATTTGCATATAGTGTTCATTGATCTTGAAAAAATATATGGTAGTGTGCCACGTGAACTAATTTGGTATATCCTAGAGGATAGAGGAGTTCTGGAAAAGTATATCGACATAATAAGAGACATGTATGACAGAACTGAAACTAAGGTATATGCGCCTGTGATGGATACTAATGTGTTCTATGTAGACATAGGTCTACACCAAGGGTTCGCCTTGAGCCTATTTTTTCTACGGTTGTCCCTGATGAGTTGTCAAAGTTGATTCAGGACACGGTTTTATGGTGTATGCTTTTTACGGATGATATTGTGTTAGTTGTTGAGAGTAAACAAAGCCTAAACGAGAGGCTAGAGTAAAAATGAACACTAAGCTTTTCTACAGGGTGTGAAAAACCGATTATCAAGTCCCAAATTGAAACCTGAACTGCCAGCTGTTACCGAGCCAAATCCAGTTATGTCAGAGGACACGTGGATGGCTGATGAAACCTAACCACTCATTGCTTCAGTTCCTGAATCTGATCCAACTGAACTACTGAAGTGACCTATGCTGAAAGGCTGACTGAAAGGCATTTTGTCTGGGAAAACTTCAATTCAGTTGACTCTTCAGTTTTTATACAGTCATAACAAGTGAGCAATCTTTTTTTAGTGTTTGGGAGTTATTTCTATTAGTGGCAAAATGGATGGGTAAGGCCATAATTTAACATGTCAAAACTGGTAGTTCTTTGATGTTGGTCACATTGAGGGTTGGCGGTTGACCTGATCACTTGAAATACTTCTTTATCCAAAAATAAACTATTTATCTATAACTAGTGTCAAATATGATTATAAGGATTATATTGTTTTAATATTATAAATTTAGAGTCTTAAATTGTGAGAAATTTTTTTTTGTTGTATTATCTAGATGTACTAGAGACGGCAAAATTGATGCATTGGGTAGTATGCCAAAGCAAGTGGTTTTTGGGTATGGGTATGTTCAGGTTGTCCCAAAACCTTTTATGTAACAGTTTTTACAAGTAGTGAGTTTGTCAATACGATTTACAAAAGCTTATTTTATTTCATAATAGTATAGTTAATGAATAAAATGATCCGGGAGGTTTTCTGCATGAAAATAACACTCTGGATAATTTTAGACTTATCTATGTTGTTTTAATTCAATCTATTTGTTTTTATCTACCTTGTTTAATTTTCTACAAACAATATGTAACCCAAATCTACATATTCATTGGATTGAAATTACCGTGTTTGTTTTTTTCTCTTTTGGTTTATTTTTTTATTGGTTTTGGAACGTTCTTAACTTCTTATGATATTCTTTGTCATATAGATCGGATTTACTTATTCTTAAGACAATAAAGCAATTGATTGAAATGAGAAATAGCGTTTGCCACAGTGCAACGTTAACACAACAGCCGGGTTAGGTGTTATTCACCGCAGACATCTACAGCAAGGAAGATCATTAATGGCTCCATATCTTCCTTAAAGTGTGTCTGGTGGGGTAGTCAATACTCTGAAGGGGAGTTGGGAGGGCTCTCTATGCTTTAGGTTTAATTCATGTAAACCATAGAGAAGGCATCAAACAGTTCTTAAGGGATAGCCTACGCAGTACTAACATCGAGGTGCTTGCTTCCCGATTTTTTTAAATGGTATGTTTTTTTAAAAAAAAAAAGTAGGAAACGGTAAGGAATTCTGAAAAAAAAAGGAAAATGGTCTTACCGCCGGTAGCAATGACGGTTCCTTCACTGCCACTTTCTCCCAATTATCTTTGTAAAAAGCCATGCTTAAAATGACGGTTCTTGGTTTTTCCGGCCAGACCCAGCCAATCTCCTCCCACCATCCACTAACGGTGTTAAAAAAAGGTAATGAAGGAACCGTCGGTAGCAGGGGTGGTTCCTCCTTTGATGGTGATTGAGTATCATGGATGTTTCATCATTAGGAGGAACCGCCACTGCCACCGGCGATTCCTTCTTTACCCACTTTTTAACACTGTTTTTAACACCGTTAATGAACGAGGAGCTTGGCCAAAGGAGTTTGGCCGGAGTTTTGGCCGGAAACAAAGAATCGCGCCTGACAATGGCGGTTTCTGACAAAAAAATGATTGGGGAGAAAATTGTTGTGAAGGAACCGTCATTGGTAATGGCGGTAAGACCACTATCCATTTTCTCTCCGTTTTCTAACCATTTTCCATTTTTTTATTTAAAACATACTGCACGAGAGATAAATAGAGGTCGCAGAAATGCGAACGCTAAGATGGATATGTGGACACACGAGGCTAGATCGGATAAAGAACGACGTCTTCCGGCAGAGGCTACAGGTGGCTTGTATCACGGGTAAAATACGAGAGGAAAGATTGAGATGGTCTGGGCACGTGAAGAGGAGACAGATATCAGCGTCAGCTAGAGCAGTAGAGCGTATCACCTTGGATGGTAAGAGGAGTAGAGAAAGACCTAAGTTGACCTAGGATGAGATGATTAGCCAAGATATGGTATAGTTGTACCTCTCCAAACACGTGGTCGAGGATAGGAGTGCGTGGAGGCATAGAATTAAAGTTAGGGACTACTAGTGGGCCTTGATGCGATAATGCTCATGTGATGTGTAAGGTAACGTTATTTGTCCAATGTAGGTGAAGCCTTAGTGCTAACTGTCCTATTAGTATTGTTAATATCGTTGTAAAATTTATCTACCTTATTCCTTGCCTAATATCGTAGTGAAATTTATCTGTCTCAAACTTATTTCAGTATTGTTGTGTTTGCTTTTGTGACGTATGCTTAATTGCTTATATGAGGTATGCATTATATTATGATTGTTATGCGTATGCTATTGCTTATGTGATGTGTGTGATGTAGGCAATATAATCTGGTTATTTTGCTTATGAACATGCATATGCATATACCAAACCCTTATGTGATGTATGCTTATGTGATGTACGCTTATGTGATGTACGAACTATAATTTGGTTGTTATCGTTGTCGAGCCAGGGGTCTCTTTGAAAGCGGTCTCTCTGTCTCTCAAGATAGAGAAAAGACTGGTCACCACCTACCCCTCCCAGACCTTACTCTTAATGGGATATACTGGGTATGTTTGTTTGTTTGTTTGATTAATTTTGTTGAAGATTACATAAACATATTCCATTCCATGATGCAATGTGAATATCTGCCATGGAAAGGAAATCAACTAAATTTCAAAAATTACTTTTCATGAGGAGTGTTAAATTCCTTTCCTTCAAACAAAACAAACGAATATAGCAAGTTGAATATGGTTACAGACTCAATAATATTATTTCCTTCAGATTCGATTTTTCTAGATTGAAATTAGTTAGGAAGCTTTATGAATTAAAAATACACTTTGGTCTGACCTGTTTAATCGTTCACCTGTTATACTTGTAAGTAACCATAGCCCAAATCGATCATTCATAAGGAACACAGGTTAAAATTGGCACCTTTAGTTCTTGGTATATATGTATTTTTGCTCTTTTATCCTTTTTTCACATGCTTTTAATTATTAACAGACGGCAATTGGAAAAGATAATTCTTGATATACATGAAGATACAATGAGCAAAATGGGAGCCATATTAGCTTCAGGAATACTTTATGCTGGTGGAAGAAATGTTACAATTAAATTATTTTCCAAAACAAAGCATGATAAAATGACTGCAGTTATTGGGCTTGGTGTTTTCAGCCAGTTTTGGTACTGGTATCCACTTATATACTTTATTTCTCCCCAACAGGTTTAATTGGACTCAATTATGACTTAAAAGTACCAAAGTTTGAGTTTTTATCACATGCCAAACCATCACTGTTTGAGTACTCTCGGCCAACAACCGTACCCACTGCTATATATGTCAGCGGTGAAAGTCCCAACAGCTGTGTTTGTCCACGTCAGCACGAGCCAAGGCTCGGGCTTCCAAAAAGGAATTGAAGGTGAAAAAGCTAATGCTGAGAAGTTGTCTGGTGTTGCTGACTCGTCCAGTGCTGGCAAAGGGAAAGCTTGTGGTCATGAGGATGCTGAATCGATATATGCTTCATTTGGTCACGGTTGAATTGACCTGCCAACAACTTGTCTGACATTTTTTTTTATTTTAGTTAATGTACTAAATTTAAAGAAAATAAAGTTTTTATTTAAATGATATTTACTTTGTTTATTTGTCTAGGAGGTTTAAACATTACAAGTAACACTTGAGTCAACTTTTAAGCAAGTAGTTAAGTAAATTTTAATGGAGTTGATATTTTTAGAGGCAGAAGCATCCCGTATTTAAGGGAACATGTCAAAATTGCCACCTCTAAGATGAAAAGTAAAAGCTTTTGTTGGAAACTCCAGACAGAAAAATCACCATATGTACGTACGTGGTTATTTATGCATCTGACAGGTGGATGGATAGTCCTGCTGTGGAGAAGGAGAAAAAGGATGAACTCCACAACCAGGCTCTGCTGCAGCCATGGCTGTGACCTGTGGATGCTTAGCCTCAGCCACCCCAACCATTTGAATACGTACAGCTCATGATGATCATGCTTCTAGTGGGTTTGGATTAGAGTGTGTTTATGCAGTGAAATGGGCTGTTTGTTAACACGTACGTACTAGGAAGTGTAGGTATTTCAGATTCATGGGACAGTGGAAGATGATGTGTTTGTTTAGTTTTATCACAACTGTTCGGTTGGGTAGTCGTAACATGAATCAAATTACCACTACACTTTCTTTTCAGTCGAAATCATCATAACTGTCGTGTTAGTGCTGAAGCAATCCTCCTCACCTTAAATTTAACTTCTTATTTTTTTACTTTTTTATCTCCACACTTTTAAATTATCATACGAGTTTCCTCTTATAGATCTAGAAAACAAGTTCTACGGCTCGCCATTTATCAAAATCTATGAGAATATATAATTAAGAAAACCGACAAAAGAGTGAACCATAATTGATCTGTTTACGAACTTACGAAAATGCACTTTCTACTTCGACCGCTAATCCCGTCCCCTCTACTCACTTTGCCACCTTTGAACGTTGGCTTTTAATTTGTAGTCGGGGATTGGTATGAAGGAGATGAGGCTGGGCAAAGAGGATGGCAAGCCTGATTCCTACATTAATGAACACAGTTGAATTAGAATTCAATATGTCAAGCCTCGATCCAAAATTTGTAGTTTGCTTTGTTACTATGATTCCACATAAATTAATCCTGATGACGATTTAAACTTGAATTTGAAATTCCAGGTAAGCAAGCAAGTATGCATGCATCCATGGAAAAGAGCGATCAACTGTCTGGGCATCAATCATCACACCAAATTATGGCATATCATGTCATGTCACACAGTCATTCTCTAGTGTTGACTTCTTGCTTTATTTGGTATTGTGTGTTGGAACACTAAGGTAAAATTTAGTATTTTTGAAGTCATCAAGAAGAGGATTGTATCCATCTTTCGTCTTTGTCTTCGTGGGCAGACCAAATTCTTCCATAAAGACTGACGTATCAAGCTGCACACACAACCACACAGATTCCCCAGTAAGCCGTTGCATATATTTGATGGCCAAAGCTCACACATAATAGTAGATGATAGAGTGGCAAATTTGATCCCTTCTCTTATAAATAAGTTGTTTTAAGTCATATTTTATGATGTTATCAAGGGTCAATTAAATTTATTTTTTAGCTAAATAGGGAGCAAGTCAAACGGGGTTAAACTAGTCTAAAGTTGATTCTAATGCATACAACCTTTTGAATTATTATAGGCAAAGATTTGGTTAATTATTTTTATAAAATACTTTTTTCTAATCATCAACTCATAATTTGAGCATTACTTATTGGGCAAGGTGCCTGAACTAGAAACTATCTTTATGTTCTTTTCTCCAAGTTTTAGCATCCAACTTTAAATTAGGCCACATATAAAAACCAACTTGTAAACTATTTTCGAGTTTTAGTTAATTTTGTGTGCAAATTGTTGACATGGCGCTGGTTGATGACATGCGAGTTGTCACATCAGATGCCACGTATGCAAAAACTGCTTATGTGAAAAACAAGTAAAAAATGTTTTTTATTAATGAGTTTAAAACTGACCCTATACATGTACACGAGAGAGAATTAAATAAACATGTATGTAACTATGTAAGCTGGTTTCAATTTTTTAAGTCAGATGCTAAAATCAGAAATGTATAACCTGATTCTATTTCATGCACTTATCCCTCAATAATTTTGAAATAACAGACAAAAAGTTTTGACCAGTAAAACCAACCCAGTTTGAACTGTACTGAAAATTGGCCCGTTTTAACATAACCCTTATTGATCCATTACGCAGCCCACACGTCATGCCACCTCTAGTAGTTAATGTTAAATAAAGGGCTTGAACATACCGTGATGGTGCGCCTTTTCTTTCCTTGTTTGGAGGACCTATCAAAACATTCAATTCGTGATTTTAACCACCCAGAACTGTAATGATCGATGCGTTCTAATAGCCAAAAATCTGTTGGGAAAAATATATCTGTGTCACCCTGTGAGAAAGATAAAAAGACATGTCATGGAGCAAAAATGTGGATTTAGATTATTTGTGTACAAATATGCATACGGGCTGTAGAGAGATTAATTGGTTTTGTCCATTTAAAGGGTGTTTTAGGCATTTTACATAATCAATGGGTTTCCAAACATCTGTGTCGTATTAACTGTTGCAAGAGTATTTGAAGAGCATGGGCAGCAAACAATACCTTGGCATCCAGATATGTGCTATGGTCTGAACTGCTTCCATCTTTCTGCAAAGACATAAGGGTAAGATGATCAATGAATGACGATAATGTCAGAAACATGATATGTATATCAGTGTATTTTCATGAAAAGTTTGAGACAAGAAGTGGAAATATCAACCCATTTACTTAAGAGTGGGTTGATCCGGGTTATATTTTTATCTCGTTATATTTTTATCTCCAACGGGACAAATATAATTATTGGCTTAAAAGAGTATATGTCAAAGGGTTGGAAGCTGGCCAACATGTATTTCAATGCAACAAACATCCTACACCATTTTACTTAAAAAATTAGATTATTACTGAAATAGTACAATATTACCAATCACATTTGACATATTTACTAGTTATAAAAAATTTAAAACTTTTGGGCAAACTTAACCGACTCGTTTCCCAACCCGTCTAGCACACCTAAGTTCCACCTCTAGTTGAAACCTAGGGGTGTAAGCTCGAACCTTCAAATTCAAAGATTGAGGATTTTATTCTTCAACAATCATGGTCTCATTAAGGACTTTATTCAATTCAGGAAAAAGATGGTTCATTACGGTATTCAGTGTTATTACTATTAGTAGTTTGGTCAAAATTATTGAAATATAGTACCTTGGTTGAAACCAATGGAGCTCTTTCACCAGGTACTTTGACATCAGGAAGGTAACTGAAATCAGAAGCGATCATTGACATCTTTGGCAGAGCTCCATGTAATGCTTCTAAAAGTTTCTATATATCACATGAAGCTTCTTTACTACATATACATGAATACATAATATCCTTATTGTAAAATTTGAAAGAAAACAACGGTGCCACATAAATTTTCGCTGAATGTGAAAATAAGTTTCTGGATTTTATTTTTACATGATTAACTCCCAAGAATTTAAAAAGCTAAACGGACTATACTTGTAATAAGTATAACTTCAAATACATTCTGCAAAATTTCATGTTGTCATACTCATATATTCAACACACCAACATTATGATACAATATATGTGTATTGGTGTAGTGACGCAAAAAAACACAAATGAGTCAACCCAAACTTTGACCCTACTGGAATGCTGAAGCTGTTGAACAAGTTTGACTCATTCTCTCCCTGTTCCTTTTAATTTTGCCATGTTTAGATTAGTGGGTAGTTTCGTAACTGCTGTTTTAGGCTAGAATAGGGAGATTAGCCAAGGTTTTTCATAATTGCATGTTTGTTTTGATCTTGTTACTATAACCGCAGACTCGCCCCTCTCGAAGAGGGCCGACTACCTTGTTCTTGGCAATTGAATTATCCCTTTCAATTTCCAATTTGTATCATCTGGTTCCATTTCCGGAAATCGAAGGATGGCACCCAGCACCTGGAGCAATGCCGACACTAATCGCTAATCTCGACCCACTGCTGCACTATTGGTAGCCATCACTTCTCAGTTGGATTCCACGGAGTCGTTGAAGGAAGATATTGCTCCCCCTAAAACCAATGCTAGTTCTCAAGACATATCCAGTCGGTTTGATAAAGGTTTGACAGTTCCTGGAGGTCTCAACAACGATTGCCCCGACAACAAGATGGATTTTCCTACCTTTAAAAGGGGAGATCCACATGGATGGATCCTCAAAGCCGAAATACTTCCATTACTACCACATCCCCGATGATGAGAAAGTTGACATAACGTCGATGCTGGTCTTATTTGTGGATTTTCCTATAATACAGGTTACCACTCTTTCACGAGGACAGCTCCTTTCGCAGCTGTATATGGATGGGATCCACCTACCCCTTCACCTATGTTATAGGCGAAACAACGAATGCTGAGTTGGAATCTCAACTCACATCCCATGGTGAGATGCTTAAACTGTTACAGGCTAACTTACAACGAGCACAAAATCACATGAAGTGTCAAGCTTATTAGAAACGCCGGGAGCTATTTTAATGTGGGTGGTGTTGTTTTCCTCAAAATCCAGTCATACAGACAGAAGAGTCAAGCTAAATGCAATATGAGAAACTATCGCCTTGTTGCCTGTTGTATTTGAGTTGGAGCTGCTGCCTGAGTAGCGTATCCACCTTGTTTTTCATGTATCCATGCTCAAACCTACTCATGGACCAATGCCAGTTGCTCCAGTTCCACCATTGCCTCTTACTAGCAACTGGAAAATTGACCTTCAACCCTCAGCTGTTCTTGAACACCATTGGGTACTAGAGGCTAGAACACAAGTGCTGAAACTATTGTTTTCTTGGCAGAACCATCCGGTTGAAGGAGCTACTTGGATAATCTTCTACGTGAGCAATTCCCTTTGTTTCAACTTGAGGACAAGTCGTTTTACCGGGAGGGTAGTAATGATACGATTCCGGTATTAGTTACTCATACAAGAAGCACAAACAGGTCGACTTAGACTCCGACCCTACTGGAATGCTGAAGCTGTTGAATGTGTTTAACCCATTCTCACCCTGCTCCTTTTAATTCTGCCATGTTTAGATTAGTGGGTAGATTCTTAACTGTTGTTTTAGACTAGAATAGGGAGATTAGCAAGGTTTTTCATTATTGTATGTTTGTTTTGATCTTGTTACAGTGTCCGGAGACTTGCCCACTCGAAGAGGGCCGACTACCTTGTTCTTTGCAATTCATTATCCCTTTCGATTTCCGATTTCCTATTCGTATCACAGTATCAAATTTATACATTCCATAGTAAATAAATATAATCAGATACTTATAACATTATGTTTCAGTGAATAAAGAAATAAGGAAACAATATTATTATGTGAACAGCATAACACTCTTTTTGTTATTTAGTGAAACATGTTATAGATAACTACTCCTATTTTAGTTGATATGCAACGAGAAATGTGAAATATTTAGTGTTCAGAAAGGGTAAGTATGATATCATAAGATTTAGAAGGATGCATATGAAATTTTAAGTAAAAAAGTGTAGAGACTTAATAATGCAAAAAAGAAAGATCTTTCCATCAAATTTTGAAAACTCCAGGGATAATCATGCAAAAATGTACTTTAATGTTGATAATGAACTAGAGAGACTGCATCATTAATATCTAGAAGTTAAGGGATGTAATCATGAGTCATGACAAATAAAGTGAATGGACTTGTATGCAAATACAGCAGAAGCCCCATAAAAAAATTTGACAACCGTATTTTTTTTTTAATATGAAAACTGACAAATTTGAAAATGAGAACTGATTCTTACCAAGCAACCAGTTGGTAGCCAACATCGTCTTGGTTTAGGAAATATTTTAGCCCAAATGTTGCTTGGCAATGAAGCTTCCCGAGTTTCATGGGGTCTATAATCTTTATCCACATGTAAAATATCCAAACAACTTTTGATTAGAGGATCTTGCATCGGTCTATACAACTCAGACAATCCAGACCTGCGTTTGGCCAAAAGGAATATTTTGACTGTGTTAACTGCCCTCCCATAAAGATGAAATAAGTAACTTACAATGAATCTTTTATATAAATTTAAATGTGTCCATTTTAAGCTGTTAATATTTTGACAAGGATAATGTACTATATCATATTAGAAAGATCTGATTTTAACTATCTGCCTCCATTCACCTGTCTTGTTGCTTTTCTACCCAAACTTCCATCCAAGGTGAAACTTGATTTTCTGAATAGATAAGGTCATGTGGAAGATTATCAAGAACCTAGTAATAAAAGAGAAATAAATAAATAAACCTAGCAAATCTGCAGTGAGGTGACAAGCATGAAATAGTAGTGATAATTTCATTCTATTAGATTATGAATGGGCTGATTCAGGTACTTTTTCGTAATCTGTAATGGGTCAAACCCGAAAAATATAATAAAAATAACTTAAAAATTGGTCGAAAGTCGCCCAAAACGTATTTTTGATGCATAACACCGCATAAATAATCTTATTCAAAAATTGGATTATCATTGAAATAATGTAATTTTTATGATCATATTTGCCACACTAAGTATTTAGTAAACGAAGTTGGACAGATTATTTCCAGTCACCCAACCCACAACAGAGTAACTTGTTTTGACCAGCTACAAACCAACCCATTTGCCAACTCTAGGATAACAGAAAGCTAGTGTGCATAAATTCGATCATAAGAAACCGTTTCAAACAGTTGAAACATTAATAGAAGAAATATAAACTAAAAAAAATACCTCTAGCATTATAACCCAACATGGTTGTTGCTCTGCATCCCCTGTTTTAAGAGCAAAACTATTAATTTCCTAACTTGTTCATGGATACTCAGACAAGAGAAAGTCCCAGCTGCACCATCTAACAGCAAAACAGAACTTTCTAAAAAGTTTTATTAACTAAACATAAATTTTAATCAATTACAACAGAAGTTTGATTTAAACATGGTTGTAAAAACAGAGGTGCAAGAAAAAGGTGATGGTAGAACATACCCCATCCTTTACGATCAGCAGCATCACGACATTCTACTTTGAATTTTGATAAGTGACTGCTAACTTCTCCAACAGTCTCCATCTGTTTCTTAGCTAATGAAGAACTGATTTCTACTGAACTGCAAAAAAAAAAGATAATAATAATAATAGTTCTTCACAAGCCTAAACAATAGCTCAACATAACTTGAAAATTCAATAACATTTAATATTAGTAGCAAGTCATATATAGATTCAAAATATGTTACATATTAGTAGATGCAAATTTTGAACAGAGACATGGCACATACGTGTATGACATGTTATTGTAAACTCGCGTAGGGGCATTCAACATTATGTAATCCATTATGCCTTTTGCACAGGTTCCAGAACCACCTCCGATTTCGTATATCTAAAAGTATTACAGATAGAAACTCAGTTTCTTGTTGTTAAAGAAAAAGCGATGTATGTATTGTTTCAGCAGGATGATGAAAAATGATTCTGACCTTCAGCGGAAAAGAAAGATTAGTTGTTCGCAAAATGGCTTCAGCAATCGCATGGGCATACCAAGGCTAGAAGCAAAAGTTAAAGGAAGGAAGCATTAGTAAGAGTGTGAATAAGGCAATGCAAAATGTAGCGTGTATACCTTGAAAAGCTCAACTGGAGTAAACCAAGAAACATGGTTTTGCTTGTATAGTTTATCCAAATGGGACATGTAAGCCTTCCTTCCTGAAAAAGGTCCAGTCAGTCCAGGCGTTGAGGTAAATGATCATAGAGAATGTAAGAG
>BJCN01261086.1:0-13256 GCA_018326445.1 Flaveria brownii
AGAGACTTAGAACCCTTAACAGATCAAATAGGGAACTGAGTTTATATTGATGATACTAAGAACATGAGTAAGTATGAGATAAAACAAGGACAAGAACAAGATATTATTTTTGGTTTTCAAGAATGATGTATATTGCTCTCAAGTTATATTATGAGTGTTAAAAGCATAACAATAAAGAAAAGTACTTGAGACACTTTATAGTACATCCTACAGGCGGCTATACTTTAACAGCCAGCTGGAAACACTAATCTAGACAACAAGATCAATGTATAGTCAAAAGCCAGATTGCCCTTTAACTTGTGACTATGATATTCCATAGCTCACATTCTAATATATTACAAAACCAATAAAAGGTACAAAAGTAGAAAGTTATCGACCAATGACCTTAATCTATAGTTAACAAAAGTATGAACATTTTCACCAACTCATCTAAGTTGGTGAGTCTTTAGTGGTGGTAGCGGAAAGTAGTTTAGCTTTTGTCAAAAGGTAATCAGAGAATGCATGTTTTCTCTATCTTTGGAAGAAATCAATCTTTGGCTTTGGAAGACTTTGTTTCTAAAGCTTTGGAAGACTTCATCTTTTTCTTTAAAATATATGGTCATTTGGCTTCAGAAGATTTTACACTTAGAGAAAATTCCTAAGTTGTGTAAAACTTCCTAAGTAACTTTCCTTTGTACTTCATGCATTGCTGAGAGCTTTTTGGTCGCTTTAGTTGCAGTCGTCTTTAGTATAAACCTTACAAACTTTTCCTAGGCTGATGCTACCAAAACAGAAGAGATCTTTAAGCTTTGATCTTCATCTACTGACAGTCCTCATCAGGATCAAGACAATTTCTTTTTTCATCATTTGGTAAGGTTCCCTCTTACTCTCATAGTATCTCCTCATGTCATAGAGATCATATGTAGGAATGTCAAGTATGACTTTCCAAAAATAGATGTCTTAACCTCATTGATCTCTATAAGAATACAGATTGAAATAAGAATTCTTTGGATACCAATGGTCTAGTTTTGGAGCACCTTTAAGATATCTAAGAATCCTTTTAACAACATAAATGCATGTGGCAAACATGATATCAGGCCTGCTGGCTGTGAGGTACATGAGAGACCCAATCATAGCCCTGTAGAGATGTTCATCCACACACTCCCCTTCAAGGTCAGGTCCAAGGGAGTGGTTTCTTACTATAGGAGTCTTTGCAATCGTACATTCAGTCAAGTTGAATCTGGTAAGTATATCTTGTACATACTTTGATTGATTTATGAAGATTTCATTCTCAACCTACTTCACTTGAATTCCTATAAAGAAATTGAGTTCCTCCGTGGCACTCATTTTAAATCTATTCATCATCAGCTTCTCAAAATCTTTATGTAGCTTTGGATTAGGTGACCCAAAGATAGTCATGTACATAAACTTAAACCAACATCAAATCATTTCCTATTCATTTAGTGAAGAATTTTCCATCTATAGTACCCTTCTAGTAGCTATGTTGACAGATATATTGAGATAGTGTCTCATACCATTTCCTTGGAGCTTGGTGCAACCCATAAAGAGGTTTATCAAGCTTGCAGAGATAATCAATATGATTTGGGTCTACAAAGCCAGGTGGTTGTTTGACATACACCTCCTCATCAATCACCCCATATAAGAAAGCACACTTGACATCAAGTTGGTAGACCTTGAAATCCTTGGATTCAACAAAACCTAGGAATATGCTAACAACTTCAAGCTTGCCACTAGAGTAAAAGCATCTGTGCAGTCAATCCCCTCTTCTTATGTATATCCTAAAACAACTACTATAGCCTTGTTCTTGATGACAAGTCCTTTATCATCCTTCTTGTTCCTAAATACCCATTTGATATCTATAGTGGTCTTCCCTTGAGGAAGTGGACATGGGTTCCAAATCTTTTGCATTTTGAATTGAAGCAGCTCCTACTGCATTGCTTCAACCCAACTACCATCCTTCAAAGCTTTATTAACTTTCTTGGGCTCTATCTGGAACAAGAAACAAGAGTATAGAATAACAATTTTGTCATGGGTTTATCCTCTTGTTCTCACCCCTGTGTCAACATCTCTAATTACGTTTATAGTAGGATGTGACTTGTGGATTCTCAGTTGAGGAATCATATCAAGTTAATTGGCAATCTAACTTAATGAAATTCAGATCTAGCAATGGAGTGTCACCCACCATATCAGCACACTTATTAAGAGAAGCTTGATCCAATGAGTGTGTGATATCATTCATGTTGTCATCTATGGAGTGGTTATCAGCATCAAGAAACTCTTTATCACTATCACCACCTCCATTCCATCCTACATTGGAAATTCCTTCATTTGAGTTCTATGCATCTGTGTAGGTACCTCAGAAGTATCATTTGAATTTATCATGGTTGTGCTGATAGGAACTCCATCTACAAGGTTAGTTAACACTAGAGCTGAAATAGTTTTCTTGCTTGGTATTCTTAGCTCAAATCATGGTCAGGATCTCCTATTGATAAGTTACCTGTAGATTCTAAAACATCTTCACAAGATTTGTCAAAACATTTCGTAACTAAATCAAGATCAAATAGCCAATCAGGACCAGAACCTTTCACACTAAGAGTGTGCTCATTAAAGGTCACATTTGTTGACTCCTCAACTACTCTAGTTCTGAGATTGTATACACTATAAGCCTTAGCTTGGGAAAAGTATCCAATGAAGTATCCATCATCTGATTTCTCAGAAAATTTGGCTACTTGATCTTTGGTATTCAAGATGGTGCAAGGACATCCAAATGATCTAAGGAAACCAATGAAAGGTCTCCTTTTGTTCCACACTCATGAGGAGTCTTAGCATTAGTCTTAACTACTAAAACTCCATTCTACACATAGAAGGTAGTGTTGACTGCCTATGCCCAGAAGGTGATGGGTAGTGTAGAGTCAAATAACATAGTTCTTGGAGCTTCAATAAGTATTCTGTTTCTCCTCTCAGAAACACCATTTTGCTGAGGAGTCCTAGGAGCACTATATTGTATTGAAATACCTTTTTCACCACAAAATGCATCAAGGCATTGGTTCTAGAATTCAGTTCCTTGATTACATCTTATGGTTTTGACCTTGTGGATCAAATTGATTCTCAATTTTCATAATAAAGTTCTTCAAGATCTCTGGAGTCTCATCCTTTGAGCTTTGATCTTCATCTACTGTAAATCCATCTTATACATGTTCCCTATCCTGGGGGCTCTAAGTAGGATATGCTCTTGAGGAATGACCACCCCAGGCTTGATAACAATGCGCTCATGCTAAATAAAGAGCATGTTATGTCTCTGATCATAAAATAAGATACACTTAATAGATTTTACCCAAGCTTCTTGACAAAGTTTACCTTCTCAATACTGAGCTTACCATTTGTGATCCTGCCCCTTCCGGTAATGTAACCACCTGAATCTCCTCCAAAAGCAACTCGCCCTCTATCAATTTTCTCAAAATTTTAAATGAAAGATCCATTGCTTGTCATGTGAGTAGAACAACCACTATCAATGATCCATATATTCGTTTTGGTCTTTAACTGTTCCTACACAAAAAGATATGGTTAGTTACATTTGGAAACCTAAGCCTTGTTGGTCTTGGGCTTATCAAAGTGAACTAAAGACAATGTAACATTGATTGATACTATATGCAAACTTTAAGGATCATTGGTTGTTGTTGATAAGGAACTTTTAGTCACATGGTCTTCCTTTATCTTCAACACCTTCTTTGGAAGATTAGACTTGACCATTAACACTTCAGAAGTTTTGATACCTCCAAAAGTTTTGTATACTAGACCATCGGAAGGTTTGCATCCACTGCAACAGACTTAAGTACTTTGAAAGCATTCCTTTCTCTTGAGACCGGATTTTCTTCCCAAGGCAAGTTTTCACATGTCTTCTTCTTACTTTGGAACTACTGAAAGGAAAAGACTTTCCTTCCAAAGATGTCTTCTTCTTTTTCTTCTCATAAGTTTTCTTCTTCGTCATGTGAATAGTACTTTAGAGATTGTAGATGCAATCCTTAGAAAGGTGAGAAGTACTATCATACATGATGCAATCAACTGGATTTCTTCTAAGAGCTTTCTTTTAAGTAAAAAGCTAATCTTGATTAGTTTCCACCTCCATATTCATCTTCACAAATAATGCAGTAGGCTTCTTATGTTGAGGCTTGCTTTTGAAACTGGATGGTCCAGGCTGTGCAGCAGTGGTGCACAACTTATCAGCCTTCTTTTCTTCACATGGATGAGTTGGACATGAACTAGGACTCCTGGTACTAGAGTCCATCATTGAGTCTTCAGTCTTTACCAATTCAAATCATACAGAGATAAAGACTTGTTTCTACTTGGAGTTGAAGGTGGCCTTGATCTCTTGCGCTTTCTTTGACCTTCTCTTGGCTGTTCTAATCAAAATCTTCCTTTTGGACTTGGTCATCCCTGGTTCTTTCCTCCCCCTAAGAGAATAGTAACCCTTCTTAGAATGATCTTTTTCACTCACCTCAAATCCATCCTTCACTATATCCTCTTTATCTTCATCCTCTTCTTGTATCGGGTCTATAAGGGGAAGCTCATATTAACAAGTTTCACACCTTGGAGATCTAATAGATAGTATAGTGTGTGGAGGAGCTATCTTAGTAGATCATAGTCCCTACTTATTCTGATAACAAATCTTTGTATGCAAGGATGAGGATATAATGTTTTTGAAGATCTCTTCTTCAAGAACACATTTTTCTACCCTGGCCTTGCTGATCACAAGCTCAGCCTGACATTTAGTTAACTTGGTGATGAGATCTTTGATTTGAGTCCTGTAGTTGGTGTGTTCATGCTTAAGAGTTGAAATGGTTTTTTCTAGATCTTGTATCCTAGGTTTATAATCATTTTCAGCTCTTTTAAAATAAGCTTTTAAGATGTTTAAGGACTCAAGGTCAGATCTCATCTCCAAGTTATAGGACCTGTATCTATTAACTTTAGCAATACATTAAGAAGTACAAAGATGTTGCAATACATTTACTAGTTCATGATCAGCCATCAGTGATTGGTTTGGAGATGCATCTTCAACCTAAAAGCTCCAGTCAAGGCCTCCATCTTCAATAGCAGCTACAACTTGTTGCTTGGTCTTCTCAGTCTATGGAGCTCCATCAATGTAGTTTGGTCTGGTTTGTGCTTGGCCATCATTTGTCCTTGGTTCCTTGCACTCTCTATGAAAGCATCCTATTTGGTTATAGTTGTAACACTCCACCTTGCTTTTATCTAGCCTAAACTTTCCTTTAGTTGCATTGTTGGGAAACTTCCTGCTTGTCTTCTTGTAGAACTTCTTGGCCCTGTGAGTGAGAAGAGCCATCTACTAGACTATTCCCATGTACCCCAGATCATTTGGAAGGAAACAGTCAAAGTATTCAAGAGTGAAAAGAAAGTTTCCACCATTTTCATCAGCTGACACAAAGGCTTGAGAAGAGCTTGTCTCTTGAAATTGGTTCTTTGGATGTATCTCTCCCTTGTTGTCTCCGGGAAGGTGATGAAAAGAACCTTTTGTGAGTTTTTAGGGTAGTAGATGAGATGATGTTATGGTTCTCTATAATCCCTTTTAACCACATGAAGGGCAGAACCCTGTTAATTATTGGGTGCTGCCAGATGGATTTTGCATGTTTATTTCATTCTGGTATCCACTGAGGATACCATATAACTTATTAAGAATAAAGGTCTTGAGTTTTTCTATCCTCTTAATGACCATACAATAGTGTGTTTGTTGTCTAGGAACAGAGGACATGAACATCCTCACAATGTCGTTGTTCTCATGAGTTACTCCAACATCCATTAAAGTATCCACAATCTCAACATAACTAAAGTATTGTTAAGTCATGGTTTCACCTGTCTTATAGGTGAAGCTCTCAACCTACTGCTTTAAGAGGTCTTTCTTGTTCTCTTTTGCTTCATTAGACCCCTCATACATAAGTTTCAGTGCATCCCATAGTTGTTTAGCAGTCTTGCACTTCTTGAAGCATTTGTATATAGAGTTTGGAAAAGAAGTTTGGAGAGCAGTAATGGCCTTCTGATCTACATCAATCTTATTCCAGCCTTCTTCTGAGTAGTCAGACACTTTCTTTGGTATCATACCACCACCAGTAACAGCTGAAGTGGTGCATGGTACATAGGGTCCTAAGACAATAGATCCCCACATCCTTCTATCTTGAGACTTGATTAAGCCTTCCATTCTTTGGCATCAAAGTATAAAAGTCATTAAGAGTGATTAGTGGAGATTTTGTCATAGTATAGGTTTCCATATCAGCCTTGGTAAGAGCTGGCAATTGAGTTGTTAAGTGTTTTATAAAACTAAAGGGATTTAAGATGGTGAGATCTTGCCACCAAGAGCCTAAAATGATTTGATATCAATCAAAGGGCCATTTAAGGGGGTCAATGCAATAGTTTCACAATGTGGAGAGACTTAGAACATTTAGCAGATCAAATAGGGAACTGGTTTTATATTGATGATACTAAGAACATAGGTATGAGACAAAACAAAAATAGGAACAAGAACAAGAACAAGATAGTAATTTTTCTTTTCAAGAATGATGTATGTTGCTCTCAAGTTCTATTATAAGTTTTAAAAGTATAAAGATAAAGACAAGAACTTGAGGCACTTTATACTACATCCTACAGCTGACTATACTTTCAAAGCCAGCTGGAAACACTAATCTAGACAACAAGATCAATGTATAGTCAAAAGTCATATTGCCTTTTGACTTGTGACTATGACATATCATAGCTCACATCCTAATATATTACAAAAAGGATAAAAGGTACAAAAGTTGAAAGTTACAGACCAATGACCTTAATCTATAGTTGACAAAAGCATGGACCTTTTTACCAACTCGTCTAAGTTGGTGGGTCTTCAGGGTTGGCAGCGGAAAGTCACTCAGCTTTTGTCAAAAGGTGATCAGAGAAAACATGTCTTCTCTATCTTCGGAAGAAATAAGTATTTGGCTTTAAAAGACTTTGTCTCTGAAGCTTCGAAATACTTCATCTTTTGGCTTCGAAAGATATGGTCATTCAGCTTCAGAAGATTTTACACTTAGCATAAATTTCTAACTTATGTAAACTTCCGAAATAACTTTCCTTTATACTTCATGCATGCATGCTGAGATCTCTTTGATTGCTTTGGTTGCATCAGCCTTTTAGTATAAACCTTACAGTTTCCCCTTCGAAGCTAATCTTAAGGTTTTCCTTAGTATTTAGTTGACCAATAGTTTTACCTGCTAGCCTCTGTCTATATAGGTAGGATGATCTCCTGAACTCTTCAAGCAACCTTTGCTGAAGCCTCTCAGCTAACCTATCAGCTTGCCTGGTTTGACTTAGTTTAGCAAGTGGCAGATCAACCAAAGGAAAGCTCTCATAGTATCTTAGGGTTTGTAATTGAAGACTTCTTGTTGCCCCTCAGATCTAAGGAGTACCAGGGCTCTTCTATTAGCATCATATCTCCATCCTACTATTGGATTATAAGTAGTGTAGGATGGGGTAGACATTACCCTTGGTATACCATCATCAAATAGGCTTTGAATCAAGGCATCCACATCCATGTGCACCCGAGGAGGTTGTTGAGTGTGGGCAACTGCAAGTGAGGATGGTGAGTCGTCTATGTCTATACTCTGGGAAGAACTCCCAGGTTCTTAATTGCAGGTAGGGCTTTCTCCTCTTTTTTGGTAGCATCACCCTCTTGTATAGGGGTGCGAAGGGTTAGTTCCACCACATCTAGAGGTTCTTGTGGGCCTAGTTTAGTTTACCTAACAGGTGTCCCAATTAACTTGTCCTTGAGATCGATAATCTCAAGTTGCTAATCAATGACCTGCCTTCATAAGGTAGCCACCTCAGTTGGGGTTTGATGATGTGGGCTAGAAATAGGAGTTGCAGGAGTACTTATCTCTCCTTGAGCAGGGGAAGAGAAGACAGACTCATGATACTCACTGAATCCTATATCCTCATCATCATAGAATTAGAGGTCTGGGATTGGTTGGTTAAGATCTAAAGGTAAGGGTTGGTAACTGTCCCCTGAAGGTTGATCACTTGAGTTTTGAGACTCAGAGTGAAGGCTTATAGCTATGGTAGTGAGTTCATCAGGCTAAACATGAGGAACCTCAACACTGATCAATGAGATGATGGGAGTGGTTTGCTCCTCAGGTGAAGTGGGAGCTCTTTGTTCCACTTCCTCATGTATGGGTTATTGTATGGGGACCTGCTCAATCTAAATAGTTTTAGCAGGGGTTCATTTGTATTTTCTTCAGTATGAGAGGGTTATTTAGGGCTATTTGAGAGGTGTTGGTTTAACATTGACTGCTGCTGTCAAGTTATCACCTTGAGCAATATACAAAACCAATAAAAGTTTGTTTGCATGCTTCTCCCCTAAAAAAAGTATGTAAAACTGTAATCATGAAGATTCACCTTAGAGTGTGTAATAAAGAAATAATGAAAATGCTAATCAACAAACATTACCTATGAAGTATATGTCCATGAGTGTGTGCACATAATGGTACATATAAACCATTTTGTATCCAAACAACATTAACTATTAGTGTGTTTGTGTAAAAGATTAACATAATTTGATAATTTTGAATTTTTACCAAAGTTAACTTTTATTGACTAAAGTTGACTAGTTTGACCCAACGACCCGCTAGTGACTCAAATAAGATCATATACATTCAGACTCATATAGTCCAAATGAGGTCACAGACAATGTTTTTTATTGGAATTTTATTTATGAAAAGTTTCAATTTTTAGAAAGCATTGTTTTAGTTACACATGTGTAATCTATTTTCAAAACCATATGTGTAGGACCGGTGAAGGGGTCAATGCAATAGTTTCACATTGTTAGGAGAGTTATAACACTTAGCAGATCAGATATGGAACCGGTTTATGATGAAATAAAGAAAACAAGAAAAAGAATAGAAGAAGAACAAGAACATACATATATGGTTTTCAAGAATGATGTATACTGCTCTCAAGTTCTTAAAAGTGTTACAAAGCTTACCTTTAGAATACAAGTACTTGATATGCTTTATATTATATCCTACAACCGGCCATACTATGAAGGCCAGCTGGAAACACTAATGTAGACAACAAGATCAATGTAGAGTCAAAAGGAAGATTGCCTTTTGACTAGTGACTATGACATGTCATAGATCACATCCTTATCTATTATAAAAAGGATAAAAGTACATGGTTGGAAAGTTACAGACTCAACACCTTATTCTACAGTTGATAAACGCATTGACTTTTCACCAACTCATGCAAGTAGGTACGCCTTCATAGATGACAGCGGAAAGGTGTTTCAACTTTTGTCAAAAGCATGTCAAAGAAGACATGCCTTCTCTATCTTTGGAAGAAATCACTCTTGGATTTGGCTAACTTTGTCTTTGAAGCTTCGGAAGATTTCATATTTGGCTTCGGAAGAATTGGTCTTTTTGCTTCGAAAGATTTGATACTTAGCATAATTCACTGAGTTATATCAAATCTTCTAAAGTAACTTCCATGTACTTCACTTGTGCAGCTTAGAGCTCTTTGCTTGCATCAGCCACTAAAGCGTAGTCCTTACAAAGTCCCCCTAGGGTGATGCTACCAAAATTGAAGGGGAACCTTGAAGCTTGATCTTCATTTATTGGCAGTCCTCATCATAATCAAGACCATTCCCTTCATCAAGTGTGTTTTTCCATAAGTAAGTGTTCTGACTCCTTTGATCTATAGTGTCATACCATTTGTCTGGGTTAGTCCAAATACCCATGAAAGGATGGGTCTCTCAATAACAATGGGGTCTACTATGAGTGGACTTTGCTGAGCAGGCTCTTCTTGAGCATCCATAGGATGTTCAGGTGGATGCCTTAGACTTCTTCTTCTTCTTCTTCTTCTAGTGCCTTCTAATGGCCATCCATTTTCTCTTTCTTTACTTTAACTGAAATGCTAGCCTGCAGTACTATATTGTTCTTGTTTGTCCTTCTCAGTTGGATCCTTTTCCTTCCCAGGTTCAGAACGAGAAGGATCAGGACCCTTCTGTGGATCAGAAGATAAAAATGGCTATAATGTAGTACTAGGTCCAGGTTGTGTTATCGCTTGGCGTGGCTGTGATGTTGCACTAGGTCCAGGTTGCGTTCTCTTGGGGTTCAACCTTGACCTTAGCTTTAGGTGTAACCTGACTTGGTGGAGAATGCAAGTCAACCAACTCATCCCTTTTGATCTTCTTCTAAATCATATTAATGTGTTCATCCATAGTGGATAGAGACATTAGACCAAGTCTCTTTCCAGAAAATCCATACAGCTTCAAGAAGCTCGCCATCTTTTGTCTGTTAGTAGACTTCTTTTGATTGGCTTTGATGGTAGCTCTTGACTTTGCAGCCTCTTCCCTTATCTACCTAATAGACCGTGGCACTGAGGTAGGTTATCATGTTTTGCATGTCTTGTTCCCTACCAATGTGAGTTTGTTGCTTAGTATCCACAGCCTCTGCCTCAGGGCTTTCCTGAACTGGGAAGAGAGTAAGAGCCTTGTAGAGTCTTTTTTCTCCGTTCTCTTTGATTTTGAGGAGAAATTCAGCATCCTCAGCCTCATCTCTCTCCTTTGACACTTCCATGTCAGCCAGTTCATTCAATTCCTCTAATGGGAGAGAGATGTTCATCAAAATTGGAGTTCCTACACCCCGGATAGTTCAATATGGCTGCCCTCAACTCATCTTCTTGAGTGTTTGTCCTGGGGGCAGCCCTAATTACAGCTTCCGTGAAGCAATGGGTCTCACTTGAACTCTCTCTCCTTGTCTTCCTATTCCTTTCTCTCTCCTACTTCTCAATCTCCTCATAGGTCATCTTCTTCTTCCCTTTATCACTCACAGGCCTGTGTGACTCAAGGTAGAAAGAGCTTTGGCCTTCATTCCTTGGTGTTGTACTTGAGATCTGGATAGAAAGAGGTTGTAAGATACCTTCATCAGTTGGTGCCTCACTGAGGGTAATGGGTCTTGAAGAAGTTCTGTCTCAAGGTTCATAGGCTCAACTACTAGCCCTTCAGCCAAGGTCTCCCCTTCAAAGCTAATATTAGGGTCCACCTCAACATCTAGTTGACCAACAGTCTTGCATGCTAGCCTCTGTCTATATAGCTTGGTGCTCTTTTTGAACCCTTCAAGCACCCTATCTTGAATCTTTCAGCTAACCTTGTAGCTTGCCTGTTTTGACTTGGATTGGAAAGAGGCAGGTAAACTAAATAGGTGCTCTCATAGTATCACAGGTTGTAAAAGTTAAGGACTTCTTGGTGTCCCTGAGATCTAGAGATTACTAGGGCTCTCTTATCAGCATCATACATCTATCCAACTATTGGATTTTTAGCAGGGTGAGATGGGCTAGACATTGCCCTTGGTATACCCTCCACAAACAGACTTTTAATTTGTGAATCCACATCAATGTAGGCATGAGGAGGTTGTCGAGTATGGACAATTGCAAGTGAGGGTGGTGAGTCCTCAACATCCCAAAGTTGTTCAGTTAACTCCAGCTGAAGAAAAGAACAAAGCCAAAGCTGTTGCGGATACTCCAGCATCTGCTTATGCTAACCATGTTCATGCTGTTGAGATCACTCCAGCATCTAAAGCAGAAAAGAAAGTGGAAAAGGCCTTCATGGTGAATATTGTCCATGAAGAGACAAATAAGAATGTAGAAACCAATGAGTTATATATTTCTTTTTGTTCAAATAAGTGTACTGAAAAGGTACAAAGATATAGAGTTCACAACTAACACTTGATTTTAAAAGTTGAGAAACTTCAATATCAAGCTCGTAAATATAAAACTGATGAGAAAATTTTTAAAGAAAAGATAGATGGTTTAAACAAATCAATTTATCAATCAAAAATAGATCTTTATGATAAATATTGTAACATAAATGATTTGACAAATCGTAACAATGAAATATCATTAGAAATTAATAAACTAATCAGTAAACTATTATCTGTAAAATTGATTGTTGAAAAATTTGAGTTATCTTTAAACATGGTTGAGGTATAATCAAATCTCAAATGACATAGAAGAATAATAGTCAAAAGGTGGAGTTGGTTATTCTAATATTGCACCACCAATTAATCATGATTATACTTATTTGCCTTGATCAGTTAACACTTCTGATGAAGATACCTATGATTTTGGTTTTTAACCACAGTCTAACTTAACACCTTCCGTCAATGTGCCACTAACTGTTGACCCTATCATAAAAACTTAAATTAAAGTTTATCATGATAATTCTTTTGTCGAATGTGTGAAGATGGATGGGTTGGTTGAAGAATGGGAAAGTGATGACAAAATAATTTTTTAAGGAAGATAAAACTTGTAATGAAAAATCTACTTGTAATTCATCATCAATGATTAATGAAAAATCAGAAGCTTCTTGTGTTAGAAATGAGTGTTCAAAAATGTCAAATCAAGAAAAAAAATTGAAATCAAAAATTGAGCTTAAGACCAAAGGAAGAAAACGAGTCACAACATCTGTATCTGACTTGAAAACTGATTTCAAGAACAGATTTGTTATAAAAGGTAACATTGATAAAGAAGATCATATTTTTAACGAAACAAATGCAGACTTCTTTAAGAATAAGTCTCCTATTATTTCTAACTCTGTGAAACAAAATGTGTGTAGATCAGGTACAAAAGAAACCGGTCCTACTCCAATACCTTCCATTCCCAAGGATAAAGCTAAACTAAAAGCCTCGATAGCCTTAGAAGATAATCATTCTCTTAGGACAAATCATAATGAAAAGGGAAAACAAGAGACTGTCAAAAAATCTATAGACCAAAGACATACTAAAGCTAGACTCTATGATAACTGTGGAAGTTATCATTAACAGTTTGAGAAAACAACTCGAGAGCAAAACAAGTATCATAATAAATGTTGTTATGTGTGTGAAAAGCCAAATCACATGGCTAAAAATTGCCGTCATAAGCATTTGACAAGTGAACAAAGGTTTCACAATTCTATTGCAAATAATAGAAAACAAATCTTTCTTAATGCAAAATTTAAAAGAAATTTGAATCATTCAAACTCTTTTACTGTTAAAAGAAATGATCAAACAAACATAAATTTGCAAAAAGAAAATACAAACAAGAAACCTTTACGTCCATGATGATAATTCAACTTCCATAAAAAGTACTTTCAAGAAATTGGTTACAAATCTAATCAAACCAATTTAGAAATGGAAAGTGAAAGAAAAACAATATGAACCTGATATTATTGAAAACTGTTGGATTCTGTG
>BJCN01261353.1:0-13066 GCA_018326445.1 Flaveria brownii
ATAAATTGTTTTTGATTAGGCTTGACAATCCGATATCACCTATATCTGCCAATATCCATTATGTATTTATCGGGCAATTACACGTCGGTCATCAGGTCTTCCATTAGTTTATTAAAAATACTCTAGATTTCCTTCCGTTCCGTGGCAACAAAAATCCCGCCATGATCTCAAGTATCATATCAGAGATACCAAAACACGTACCAACAATGATTATTCCGATATAGACCCTAAGACATCAAGAATACTAATTACAAACACGGCTCACAATAATGCCTAACTTTTAGAAAACCTAAAACATAACAAAAACAAAACAAAACAGAAAAGCACAAAAATCAGGGCCGTTGATGGCCAGCGATCCTGAGTATCAAAACACAAATAAAAAAACATTTTGCCAAAACCCTAAAGCATACCCATTCGTAAAAGTGAATATCACTCTGTAGTAAAATCGGAAAATGTACTTCGTCATGAAAACCATTCTCCATCGTAATAGCGGTTGCCACTCGACCGTAAACCCGAAAGCATACTCCCTTGTAAAAATGAGCGTAAAAAAGATGGAATACAAAAGAAGATACAATGATGAAATTTAACAAACAACAAAAACAAAACTTTAAAAAAACTTTTCTAACCCAAATAAAAATACTTAAGGTTTTGGGGTTAGAATAGAAAAAACAAAAGTTTACTATTCATCAAAACAGTCTATCCATATATAGATAATATTAGGATTTTCAAATACATTTTCTTGTTTACCATCCTAATTTCATATTATTTGATGTATATAACAAGTATAACAATAAAATATGATAATTATATAAACATTAACATCATCATAAAATTGTTTGAATTTTTTAAACTATGTAAATTTCAAGATAATAAAGATTATAAAGCTGTGTTCGTACTTCATATATACAAAATGTAAGAATATTCTTCAAATATATATCATAAAAACATGTAAAACAAAATATGAACTTTTACAAAATATATAGATATACCAGAACGGAATATTACTAGAGAAAGGTTGAGAAAAAAATATAGAAAATACAAAATTCAAATTTCTAGTCATATGATTTGGGAAAGTGAGTATATGGTTTCTGGTAATCGGGTCGTGTATCATTAATCTCATATTCTCGTCATACCCAAAAAAAATTTAAATCTATTCTAATACCCAAATACTTGTGCAGAATGTGTAGGGTTTCGGGTATTCCCATTGGCTTCTCATTTTTTATTTGTTTGGGGGAGGAAGGAATTTAGAGGTAAATAAATCTATTTAATATCATAATAAAACTTGAAAGATGTTAAATCAGTGGAGTAGCGTTCTAGTTTCTCTAAAAAAAAAAAGAGACACCTAATGTTGTGGTAAGTATAAGAGGATTAAACTCCTAACTTATATTATGAAATTGTGGGAAAGAGTAATTAGAACTAAAATTAGACGAGACACCCATGTTGTGATGAAACATTCTAGATTTTTGTTATGAAAGTCTAATATGGAGGCTATACATTCTAAAGTGATTGATAGAAAAGCATATGGAGAAGAAGCCTGATTTGCATATAGCGGTCGTTAATCTTAAAAAATATTACGATAATGCGTCACATCAAGTAATTTTGGATGGTCTTGGAGGAAGAAGGGTTTGTGGGAGGTATATAAAGATAATTAAGGATATGTTAGGTCTAAAACAAGCTTTCGTACGCCATTGAGGTATGCATACTTATTCGCTGTAAATGTGTGCTTCCACCAAGGATTCGCTTTAAGCACGTTTCTTTTTATATAGTCTTGGATGAGTTGTTAAATTCGATTTTGAAGACAACCATGTGATGGGTACTTCATGCAAATGACATTAGTTTAGTAAGGGAGAGTAAACCAAACCCGGTTGAGGGCTAGTGGAAAGTGTGCAACCTAAAAATGTAAAGATTCGACAATAATCGCTCTAAAACATAGTATTCGTGTTATAACTTTAATAGTGTAAACGATGAGTATACACCTAAATCACTATTAGAGGTTAAGTGGTCTACAAATAACCAAATTGAAGTATTTAGGATTGTTTGGTATTAGCTTTGTCCTGAGGCCTTAATTTTCCTACACTTTTTGGTTGCATTAGCCTTGGCTTTGCCTTAAGCGGTGTTTTGACATATATGTTTTAGAGGAGCATATAGATACTTTCAAGGGGTTTGTGCTACTTTTTCTTGTCCCTTACTTTTTTTTTATGTATTATTACTATTCGTTTTCTCACCACTTTTGTCCATAGTTTCCTAATATCACTATTACTTCTTTTGGTTTTGTTGTATTAACTCCTATATTTCACATGTAAGGAAAATGTTTTTGAATTCAGATCTCAAACATCTTTATCTCTCGAAATAGATGCAAGCTTTGTTTTCATCACATACTTGTCATATCTTCGAATAGTTTGCTATTAGCAATGTTTTACGTAGCTAGAATTAATATTTATTTGTTAATTATTACTACCTTAAAAACTAAGGAAAGAAAAGGAACATGTAAACATGATGCAGATGCAGCAAGCATTACAAATGAGTAGATAATAATAAGAAATATATATGGACTGAAAACATAAAAAGATTTATACTTTTCTCGTATTCCAAATTTTGTACCGAAGAAAAATAACAATAATAATAATAATAATAACTAAATTCAAAAATGTGTATATATAATATTAACTTTTTTAATATAACCTTGGGTGTGAATCATTCCTGTCTACCCCACCAAAAACCAGCCCCCTCCCTCTATATAATGCTAGCTAGTATCTCATCCTCCCAACTTCAATTCATCAAACTAACTTCCAATTTCTCCACCTTCAAACACGACCCATAATTTATGACTCCTAATACAATCACCATGCTTCCTTCAGCCACCACCGTCGTATCGCCGCCAATAACACCGCCACCGACGAGCTATATTCTTCCCCTTGTACTCTTCATAATATGCTTTTTGATGCTTGTATTCAATCTCATGTGGAGGAGCCACCACCGCACACCACCAGGGAAACTCGGGTTACCGCCAGGTTCAATGGGTTGGCCTTACATAGGTGAAACTCTCAAGCTCTACACTGAAAATCCAAATTCCTTCTTCTCCAACCGAGAAAAAAGGTTTATTGTTATTCAGTTTTTTCATTTACTAGTTTTTTATTTTGATTTTGATTTTGATTTTGAAAGGGATTGCACTATTGCGGTCTATTAAAAAGTTATAAATATGTTGAGAATCATGAAAACTACGTAGGATGTGTAAATAGTGTTTCAATAGAATTAATCGTAAAATGAAAAGGAAATGACTTATATATATTTATCGTGTATTATTTCTTTTACTTTAGCACCTCATCCCTTAATTTAAAAAAAAACAAATTTATAAAAATATGCATATATTGTATGGGCATGTATGCATTTTAACAAAAGACTACATATCATATTTATTTAAATAAAGTTTAAAATATTAAAAGGAAATCAATTTATATAATAAATAATATAGGTGTTAAAAATAAAATCTTGTATTCATTTCATACCCACAAAACCTTTAGGATAATCTCATCTCTAAGTATTAGTCTTGAATGTATCACATATTTTGTCATCGGTTTTAAGTTTTCTAGTAAGATTAATGAAATATATAGTTTTAATAATAATAAATCATCCGTAACAAATAAATTTGCATAGGTAGTCTATTTTGAGAATTGTTAATCATACCTGTAAGGATTGATTAAAATTATGTTTAACATCCAACTTAAAGCAACTCTTAAAAACTGAACATGTATAATTATTGTATTAAAAGAAAATTCAGAAAATATATCTATAGACAATTTTTTGAGGATATTACCAATACATTACAAACATCCTTCTCTTCCTTTGGCAAATCAAATGATGTATTTTTATTTTTATTTTTACTTTTTGTGAATTTGTTATATGTAGGTACGGGAAAATATTTAAAACACACATATTGGGATGCCCTTGTGTGATGATATCAAGTCCTAAATTAGCAAAAATGGTGTTGGTGAGTGAATCACATATGTTCAAACCAACATATCCACGGAGCAAAGAGAAGATGATCGGCCCGGAAGCCGTTTTCTTTCACCAAGGTCCATACCATTCCCATCTCAAGAAACTGATCCAGTCGTCGTTTCTTCCATCGACACTCAAAGGTTCGGTTTCCCAGATCGAAGACATTGTACTTCGGTTTCTTCCCACTTGGGAACATGATAACACCATCAACACTTTACATGAAATGAAAAAGGTGTGTTCATTTGGTCATGTAATGTTTGCTATTGGGACATATCTACTTGTATTATAGTTGACTAATCAAGCATTGTTTGTTTGCTTGTGTTCAATTATAGTATGCTTTTGAAGTGGCAATGTTATCAGTTTTTGGGAAAAAGTTGGAGTCAGAAATTGATGGAATAAAGGGTTTGTATCAATGTCTTGATAAAGGGTACAACTCCATGCCTTTGGATCTTCCTGCCACTCCATTTAATAAAGCAATGAAGGTATATCTCAGCTCTTATTTAATTATTTTTATATTCATATATTCCCTTTTACACATAAACTGTTAGAAACCCATGAGGTTAACTAAATGGGTAAAACTTAATTTGGGCTTCAAATCCTAAATGTGATACCTTGGAACCAAGAATCATGTACATAATCGGTCTGGTTGAATACTCTTGTACTGTTATTGTTGGTTATGGTTATGGTTATGGTACTGATCAGTTATACTAGTGAACCAGATTAGTTCAAAAATTAATATTTTAAATTTCTTTTCTTTCCGATCACTCTTCATTTACTTCAACCTCTATATTTTGTTTATTCGGTGATTTAGTAACTAGAATGATGCGGCTTGTATTTACAGGCTAGAAAGGCTCTACATGAGAGACTTAAGAGGGTGATAGAGAAGAGAAAGGAGAGTGGGGATAATGGTGAAGGATTATTAGGGACATTCTTGTTGTCAAATGAAGCACAAGGGAAGATGAAACTGAATGATTCACAGATAGCAGATAACATAATAGGGGTGATATTTGCAGCCCATGACACCACTGCAAGTGCTCTAACATGGCTCCTCAAATATTTGCATGACAATCCTCATCTCCTTCATGCTGTTAGGGTGGGGAATATTATATCACAATCTTACATTAAAACTTTTTTACAACATATATGCACAAACAAATTAATAACATATATGCATGTGTTCGATCAGAGGGAACAAGAAGGAATACGCTGCAAAGCACTTGAAGCCAAACGTAGAATTACGTGGGATGATACAAGGCGCATGCTCTTAACTACCCGTGTAATACAAGAGACACTGAGGGTAGCGAGTATACTATCGTTTACATATCGAGAAGCGGTAGAAGATGTGGAAATGGAAGGATATTTGATCCCAAAGGGTTGGAAGGTCCTTCCACTCTTTAGAAGCATACATTACTCCTCTCACTTCTTCCCTCATCCTCACAAATTTGATCCTTCAAGATTTGAGGTGACTAGATTCTTACATAATATTTACACGGTATTATATTATATATTTATAGTTAAAACAATATATACAAGTGTTTATGTACAGTTCTCATTTAAAATTGGTTTCACATTAAACAACTGTTTATTTGTTATAATCACATCAAACTAAATGTTAAACAATTCATTATGTTTAGTTTCAGAGATGTAAAAGAATGTTACATTTTTATTAAATAAATTAAAGAATTAAGTATATATGTGTTATGTATGTCACGTGGTATGGTGGTAGCTATATGTGTTTATTAATTGCATGCAAGTGCGTGTAAGGTGGTGCTTTGAGCTCATTCTTACCTGATCTACAAAGATTTTGTCTTGACCCTCCATGTTACATGTGTCGATCTCTTCCTATACTAACCACGTAACGTTCACATCAATATTCAAAAGTGGACCACATATTCTCTTACTTACTTTAGACCCTATCAGGTCTGAATCAGTACATGCATCTGTATCTGTGTCTGCATCTGAGTATGCATCTGAGTCTTGATGAATGGTTATCTATGTACGTCACTAACGCATCTGAGATGCTTGTGTATAGGTTGCACCTCAGCCCAACACATATATGCCATTCGGGAATGGTGCCCACGCGTGTCCTGGAAGCGAAATGGCTAAGCTCGAGATGCTAGTTTTCGTTCATCACCTCACCACAACTTTCAGGCAAGTACACATAGCGTCCATGTTATAAAAACTATGGCTTGTACATTGAGTGGGTCATGTGACACTCTTTAACGTGTTATATTAAGTTATAGAAAGAAGTAACATTTCTATTATGTTGCAGATGGGAAGTGATAGGAGAAGAAGGGATACAATACGGGCCGTTTCCCGTACCACGAGATGGCCTACCGATCAAAGTCTATCCCGTTTAAGGTGGATTAACAATGTTGGAGATTAAGGTGTTGCTTTTGGGGTCAGAAGTTGTACCCTGTTAATCATGATGCACATATCCCTTGTAAAAAAGTGTAATTATGAAAAAGAAAGAAAAGAATATAGGCAGTGACAATTGATGATCGAGGGGATCCAATATTGTGGTCACAATGGTACGACCTCATGTTAATTATGAGCAGATGCATAATAAATTATTCAAGAAACATGTTCAACATTCTCTTTTTGTGATTCACTCTCTTACATCGCATTCTTTCTTAGATCAAATTTGTGTGGCATAGTGTGAAAGCCTTGTGTACAACCTTTTATGTATAAATTACTTACAATTCTGTAAAAATGGTATCGAAATCCATGTTATTTTGATTCTAACGTCCAGAATATATGACTTATGCTGCCTGACTAAATGCGTCATATGTACAACTTATAAGTTACAAAACCGCCTAGAGTACCTTGATGGGGTACTTTGGTACACTGACCCATGTACCTCGGGAAGGCTTATCAGGTTGGTGGTTGGTCTCACGAACCTAATCGTGTACTCCAAATGTAGTCGTGCAACGACAATATTAATCTGTGTGTTTGGGTGTGGGGTTTTGGGAGTTGGGGGTTAGGGTACTTATTGATAAAAAAAATAGAAAATACTCAGGGTAAAAATGAGATGACAACTTGTGATTAGATGGGCTTTAGGGTACTTTAGGGTAGTTTTTTTTATCACTATTAGTGGCTTAATGCATACTAACATGATAGTTAGAATTAAACTAAATTAGTTAAAGTTTATCACCTACACAAGTTTAAGCCTACTTATTAGGGGTTATAATTTTATTTTTAGCTTTTTTTAAGGAAATTTAAAACTACCCAATACCTGAGTTAACATTTTTAGAATAGAATGACAACTGTTCATACCGACTTTAAAACTTTAGGTCTGACTCACCCAGAAATACCATAAAAAAAGAAACCCACCATCATAATAAAAGTTCTTTTAAGTCAAGTTTGAACTTGAGATCTAAGGATCTCAAACCCAAACATCACCCTAATGCAATTAAAGTTGAGTCAATTTTTTTATTAAGCCAGAATTTGTTACGATGGAGACAAAAGATTGATCACGGGATCCATCCGTACGTCTGATCTCAAGAAGATACTAAATCTTGTGGGGTGCATTATGAAGTTGTACACTTGTAGAAAATGATGAGACCTAAAGGTTGCCACGTTCGTCATTGTTTGTGCACAATTTGGTGAAGGATTAGATGAGCTGGCGATGGCGACCAATTCTATGAACCCATCACATGTGATAACATCCTATGATATTTATTTTTCTTCTCTTATTTAACAAAAAAACATTATGATTACGTACTCTATTATCACATCACATGACCAAAGTAATTATCATTCTACTTAAAATATTATTACTTGCGGGTAATTATTATTTTAACCAATGTTATGACAACACAAGTTTAGTGACACGAGTGAAACTAATTGGTCCTTAGACTAGAAAAACCCCTTGCCTACTACTAAGGGCCACCCGATGGTCTACTCGACACACATAACTAGGCGTAAGCATCGGTTCAATTATGACGTGAAGTCGCAACGCACCACAAAAACTAAGATGTGAACTACATATAGAGACTTGGGGCTTGCGTCGACGTATAAATCATGTCGATGAGGTTTTTTTTCCTAAGATTGAAAACGACTTATGTCGCGTCATACCGCTTGTGAAACTGAATTGTGTGGACTTGATGAATTGATTTTACTCTATTGGGCATTTAATCTTATGACAGTCAAGCGGCCCTACAAAGAGAAATGGTGTCCTGATTCGTGAGTCATAGAACCATAATTCATTTCTACATATGGATAAAATCAGAACATGTGATACCGAGAGCGCGTGTGTGAATCAAGCGATTTTTATGTTAGTAGTTCAGTGACCCAATGATAATGTAAGGTGAGCAAGAATGTAAGCAAACTATATTGTCACATCCATATTCTAAATATCTTTTGACACACAATGTGAACTTAAAACATGACATTTACACCTAAGATGCTGTTTCTGAAGTTTACACAAGACTTTCTAACAGCTGACAACAATTCTAAATATCTTTTGTCACACAAATGAACTTAAAACTTGACATTTACACTTAAGATGCTGTTTCTGAAGCTAACATCACTTTCCAACAGCTGTAGATACTAATATGGGCTCAAACAGGGGGTACCAAATAGGTGCCCAAAACCCAAAATGGATGGTTTATGGATCCATCCCCAATCTGCTACAAGCCCAAATTAAGGGTACCTGAACCTCTAGCCAACTGCAGAGGAGCACAAACAGGGGTTTGGGCCAAAGAACTAGTTTGGTTTAAAACCAGTTTGGGCTAGGTTGGTTCAAGCTAAAATGAACATGTTCGCCCCGGAAACCGGCTCGGTCCAGTACAGTGCGAAGAAGGTGAAAACCGTTGAAACCAGTGTGGGTCGGTTCAAGACTAGTTTGGTTCCAGCAACCGGTTCCAAACCAATAATGTTTAAAATATTATTCTTTTTAAAAAGTAAATAAATTCTTTAAGCATACAACATAAAAATCACATTTTATAATTTTTGAAAGTTTACAAACAAGAAAAAATAACTTCACTACAAAGAACATAATTTTAGAATTAATACATTTTATTTTATGATTTTCTATGCGAAACGATATATCAATGTGGTTAAATTAGGCTCCCTAGGTACTCTATTTTTTTTTAACGGCCCCTATGTACTCTATTCATATCAAACTTAAAAATATAATTGCATTGTGCACTTTTTATGCATAATTATCCATAATTGTACGCCCATCATACACAAATACTACATTGTTTTCAAATCCTTCAACTTTCTTAATCACACGACCAAATGTTTTCCTACTGTTCTTTAAAACGTACCAAATCCATTTTTAATAGCTTCAATGGAATCTCTCCAAGTAAAAATATTTCACATTTGAAGAGTTCATATCAAAACTGCTAATATAATTAAACAAGAGATGAATTGAATGGAATTGAAGTGAAGTTGGATAAGAAAACTCCGATTCGAGTGACTATAAAGTTCAAGGATTTGAAAAGAGCATAGTGTTTGAGTACGATGATATGATTTAAATGTCCTAGTGTTTGCTTGGTAAAGTATCCACATTTTCAATTAAATGGAACTTATGCAATTCAAAAACAAAAAGTTATGATGTTGGGTCCCCTTGAATTTTTGTTAAATGATTTGGGTTAAAAGATTATTAGAGCGGGCTATAACAGAGATATTCGGGTCCAAATGGGTTCAAGAGGGAACTATTTTACGCTTAAGTTACCACTGTACCACATCACCAGCCACTAGCAAGTCGGCATCTCAGACAGTGAATCGTCTTTAATGTTTCAGGTTATGGTGTCTTCACTTTCTTCTACACTAATATCAAACATCCTCTTCTTGCTTAACTTGTGTCATTCTAGCAATTGTAGATTGATAATCATTTACAAAATAGGTGATTTATAAAGGATGGTTTAAAGCTTGACTAGAAGGCTACAAGATTAAGAGGAATGGAGTTACGTGCGGATGATAATTATGATTAGTGGTATTTGCACTCAAAATGTGTTTTAACAAATATTTCTGAGAGTTTCCTATGTTTCGATAGACATATGTGAGTCAGCAAACTGAGTTAAGACTGAATATCTGAGCTGTTGTTTCAGCTGTGTGGAACTATGATTAACAATGAACATCCTACCAAACACAATTACAATATGAATTGTTGTTGTAAGATTATAGCTTTCTGAATTCTGATCATATATAACTCATTAATGACGCAAAAACCTAAAACAAATAGATTATGTGCATATGAAACTGGACCTGATGATAAGACCCATTTTGACCCGATACCCACCCGTCCTGTTATTTGGCTTTGTATATTTCAGAAGATACTTGGTTTTTTATTTCTTTTAAGAAGCTAGGAGCATGATTTTCTCTTCAAGCCTACGAATTTCATATATGTGCCAGTTTTTAAGTTACATTATTGAAATTCTCAAAAACTTAAAGAAGTCTTCATAATTTGATAAAAGTATAACCCGTTTCAACCTGAACCCATTTTGATCCAAACCAAGTTGATACTTCTTTTAAAACGGACAGTTTTGACCTAACATGGTATGGCCTGTTACCGACCCACCCGTTTACCATGCTTAACAGGACTTTATGAATAAACCCTAATCACAGGTGTATTTCTCATCTACAAGTTAGGCCTAGAGCTGCAAACATGGCTACTTACAAGTGGTTCCCTCATCGGAACTCACTACCAGGTAAGCAAAGAATATTTTCTGTAAAGTACATAGTAGAAATATTTTGACATCATTTTGCCTTAATTCTGCAGGTACAATCCATAACCATGTTTAGACATGAAGCCGATAACGAAGAATCTGAAGAGATGAAATTTACTATATAGCAAATATGGATTATACATCAGACTTCTATAAATTTTTTTGTTGACCAGACTTCTTAACATTTGGCAATCAAAATACTAAAAATTATTTTGCAACTTCTGATTAGGTCCTACATTTTTATTAACACTGCTAAAATCCTCAAACTTAAACTAACCAATATCTTTTCACAATAATGTAACGGACCAAATAAAGGAACTCAACCCAAAAGACTAGTCTGATAGGTGAGGGAACCAATTGGGCCTGTAAAACCCACATTTGTTGCCCATACAACCGATGTGGGAGTCCCATACCTTACAACAGTTACACTCCATTACATCCGCCCCTCCTTAAGTGCCAACGTCCTCGTTGGTCATGGCTAGCTCTCCCAGGCCACCACTCCGTGGACCACCACTCCGAGTTTGGCTCTGATGCCACTGTTACGGACCAAACAGAAGAACTCAACCCAAAGACTAGTTTGATGGGTGAGAGAACCCATTTGGCCTATAAACCCCACATCAATTGCCCATACAACCGATGTGGGACAAGTCTCACCTTACAATGATTGAGTCCATAACAAATAACCATGATCAAACTTATCTAACCTTGCAGATCAATATACCTACGCAATCTATGAAAATGCCATATGATTATGAACTTAGCTAATCAAGATTACTTAAAATTGGTAATGTTATGAATCTACTGCAGTCAATATGTATTTGATAGCTAATCAAGCCTACACTGGAACTTGATCGCAGAATGGATATCCATGGAGGATCCCTAAAGACTACCTACCTATTGTAATAATTACTTAAAAGAAATTAACTTTCAAGGCAATGCTATATTAGATAAAATGGAAAGAAGCAGCATGCAATTTCAAACTTTAAAGTGCATAAAAATGCATGTGGGTGACATGAAATCCATAGCAGATTGAACACTAATTTCAGGACTATTGCACTTCCTTTATAATTCAACTAAGGTTCAATTTTTTCTACTTTTATCATCTACTCTTTTGCAAAGAGATCAAAAACCATTTAATACAACTGTTTGTGCTAACAATTCAGTGTACATGTAAAACATTTTAATAAACAAAAGGGATAAACTTGTACCTCACTCTTTTCATATATTCTGTGTACCCATCTCCAAACGTGTCCACCATTAAAGCCTCCTCCAATTTCGCCTTCTGATCATAGTACATCAAGCAAACCACAACTATAAACAGCGAGCTGAGTGGCGCATGGAGTGCAATGAAGTAAGTCAAAAAGAGAAGCCCAGTAGATGCATATATCGGGTGCCTGATCCATCGATATGGCCCAAACTGCACAACAGCAGTTGGCACCACCACTTTTTCCGAGTACTTTGCAAGATACAATGTAGAGTGATACTGCAAAAACACCGTCGACATTATCAATCCCCAAATTCCCAAATTCCTCAAACCTCCAGGAATTAAGTGAAGCTGTGGCGCTTCAAATGCAGCAAACCAGTGCCCAACCATGACTCCCACACAAAATAAAACACGATGCCAAACGGGAGTCGCAATATCCCACTTAGGATCATGCTCCCGCGGATAGAAATCACCATACAAGCGTTTCCGGATGCTAACATTCAGAAAAAAGAAATAATGGTACACAAGAAAGAACACAAAAGGCCAACCTTCAAGAAACCCATTGGCATAACCAGGTGGGACTAGTGTAAGCCATGTAAATACAGCAGTTACTATAGCAAGTTGCTCAGTCACACTAGCTTCACCCTTTATATGCTTACTGAAACCATAAACACCATATACAGCAAGACCAATTGCAATGTACCAAGGCCAGAACACCCAAGTCCAGCTAAAATACATCCAAAAGAAAGGACTCAACAAAGTATTAACACCCCATTTCACCGAGGCAACTGCAATAGACCCTATAATCACCCACTTCAAAGCTCTAATTGGGTTCAACTCTACAAGGGCCTTTTTAAGTGCATCAACTGAGAAATTTTCGAAATTGTTTACTATTGGGTTGTCAAATATGGGGCCACTGGTGCTTGAATAAGAGCTCCTGATTGGTTGAACGAAATGGGACCTGTTCTTTGGTGGGTGGAGATCCTTAGTACTAAACAGTGGGCATTGTGGAGTCGTTTTGATGGTGTTATCACGGGATAAGTGACCCACCAGGTGTTTGTTGAAATGTCTCAATGAAATTCTGCGAATTTTGGGAGAAAAGACAGTGGGATTTGCACCTAAGGAGACTACAACGGGTGATCCCATTGTTATGATATGCATGATTTGAACACCGAGGTGCTACTTGAAT
>BJCN01261366.1:0-11684 GCA_018326445.1 Flaveria brownii
GAAGCCCGGGATCCCGATTCGGTTAACCGGGGCACCAAACTGGGAACAGTGCAGCAAACTAGCAAGAGCCAGTGTGAACTCATCAGAATGGTCTGACCAGAGTAAACCACTGGACTGCGGTTCGACCCCGTGCGCTCTCCACGACAACTTACCGCGCCCACGTGGACCGTTCTACGCGATGTCAGGCTTTTTCGTCGTGTACAGGTTCTTCAACTTGAGTGGTGATGCGCCCCTTGATGTCGTGTTACAAAAGGGTCATGAGTTTTGTGAAACATCATGGGATGTTGCAAAGGTTAGTGTGCCACCTCAGCCTTACATCGAACAATATTGTTTTAGAGCACCATATGTTGTGTTGTTGTTGAGAGAGGGGTTGCATATTAAAGATAGTGATGTGAGCATTGGGTCTGGAGGGATGACGTGGACAGCTGGGGTTGCTTTGTTGGAGGGTGGAAAGGTGATTTTGAGCAAAGTTGGTGGTTATGATTATAAATTGTTTGAGATGGAGATACACCCTTTTGCTCTTTCTGTTATTGTGGTGGTTTCTTTGGGGTTGGTGGTGTGTGCGTTGGCATGTGTTGGTAGGTGTGTGCCACGTGTGTTACATAGGCTGAATATTTTTAGGCACAAAAATGCCCCCGGGACTTCTGTTCTTAACATGTCTAGTCCTTTTAGTCGACGCTGGAGTCCTATCATTTCAGGTAAATTTTTAAAAATTCTTACTTTTAAAATTCGAACCGCATATCTTGTCTCTGGATAAACCCACGAGCCACGTTGGCTCTTGTGGATTTCTAGAACGGGTGCCACCAACCAGTTAATGAGTCCAGATGTATTATCTTTTTTGTTAAGTTTCATGTAACATGCTTTTTGAAGTAACGTTCAACATGTTTGTAAGTTTGTCATTATCTCACCCTTCTTAAACCCTGCTTTATGACTGACATATATTGGATATCTAAGTTTGTTGTAAAAAATCATGCGTTTTTATTTTATAGGGGAGGGGAGAATGAAGACGCCCCTCAGTCCAGTGGCACGCGTGCAAAAGAGGCCCTTTGGCAGTGATATACAGGTTACTGACTCGTCACTATATTCTAGCAGTAGCAGCATCACACATAGTGTTTCATCAAGTAACTTGGGACAGATGCAAGCGCACAGAAGTCAAATGCGGCTGCAAAGCAGACGATCACAGTCTAGAGAAGATCTCATTTCTTGGGTTTCCGATCCGACCCACATTTAATTTGGTTGTTATTCTTACTGCTCATATATATACATACAAAAAGATTTTGTACAATTGGTATATAGTTGTCAGGTAGACCAATACATTCTTTTTGTGCAATATTTTTTGTTCAGGTGGACTTAGACCAGATCTATACTTTATTTTCTGTAGATTATTTCAGATCTCAGACAATTTTTATGCAAGTTCAATGTTATCACGTTATTTACAGTTCTGTAGTGAACGGTCTTTTGTTGTTATTTATTTGTTTTGTTGTCAGAATGAGTGTGTTACAACGGATGCATCTACTGAAAGATGAACTCTACCTTTATAATCAAAAACTCTTCAGAGTCTGATATAAAACTAGTAAACTACAACACATGAAAGCATTCTATTCGTAGAAACATTAACAAAACATGATCAAATTATTCCAAAATTGTCGTTTATCCTACATCAGAGATTTTCTTGATTAGATTACCCCTATTGAAATGAACAAAAAGAAAGAAAGCTGTACGCATTCCAGCATAAGGGCTAAGATTCAATGGTTGCACAATCTTCCAAAACGACACGCAAGTTAAAACTGGTGAAATGCAGAACCAATTTGTTTATAGCTCTACTTTTGGAGACACCTTATCCTTGTTCTTACCCGACAGAATCCAACTCAACATTTCGATTAATTGGCTTACATATGAGTTGCTTCCCGACTTTTTCTCCGTGCAGGTGTTGCATAGGTTATCGTAGCTGTGCTTCAAGTGTGCAGCCGCTATCTTTTCCTGGAATGAACAAGAAAAAAGGAAACAATTATTCAACCATAAAAAAAAATTTGCAAACCAGATGAGACAGAGAGAGAGTACTAGAGACTTAATGGGAATAAAGTACCTTAAAAACATCGAACGGACAGAAATCAGTACCCCCACATCCCTGTTTACAAGATAATAAAAGATTAGCATCAAGAGAACGTAAAATAGAAGCTAAACATATGTTTGCATTTACAACCATATTCTACAAACTTATGCCATAGTCCATACATGGGTATTTTTAGTGTGATGCCCCTCTTCACTATATCCTATAAACAGACTTACAAGTAGCCCAAAATTGATTTAGTTAACAACTGGTACTAACATTATTACAGGCTAACACCACACCGATGTGGAATATGATAACCCCTCTCCAAAACATGTCTGATGAACTGACAACCATATTCACTCCAGCATATCATTAGTTAATCTCTATGTCCATCTAAATGAAACCGTAAGTGCCACTCAGCATCCAAAGAAGGATATATTGGCAGCCAAAGAAGGATATAATCTAATGAAGACAATATTGTGTTTAACTCCAAACATGGAATAGCCCTATGAGGTTTCTCAACTGGAAAAGGTTAATTGATACGAATGACACCTTAACTGTTCGATTCTAGCTAGAGATTGAATTATTGAAATTAGAGAGATATGCACCACAATGCTAGATAACACTCATGGTGACGAGAAATTGCTGTGTAGAATTGCTGACAACCAGGGTCTTGTAAAAGAGGATGACAGCAGGAAAGTTGATCTACAAAGAGCAAATGCTCACGACTAGAGTCGTCAAGGACAAGCAAGGGAGTTTGAGCACCTAAGGCTGGTAACAGTGATTGGCATGGGATAAGGAAGCAAGTAGTTGTGATGAAATACGAAACACAGAAACAAAAACAATGATTAAACCACTAATGTTCTCAAGCAGAGAACAGAGCAATCACAGAGTTGTTCAAGATGGCAAGAGCAACACAGTGACGGTTATACAAAAATTGTTTTCCAGTAATTTCACTAACAGACAGCTGTTTGGTAATATGAGAACATAAAGAGTGAATATTAATTCTAAGTTTAGCATATTGCTATCAGAACTTATGCTCAAAGTTAGACATGAAGAATCATGAGCAAGTCTGCCTAGATTATGAGATATATTGGTATTTTGCTCAGACACAATGTCCCTGTTTCCAGTGATATGATCAACGACAGAATAATCAATCCAAGATGATGAAAACAGGTTGATGATATAATTGAGTGTGTTGTACTTGCACAAGTGGATGAAGAAATTCTTGCCTATTGAAACAAGTAGTTTAACCAACTCGCGCTTGGATCAAATAGTCATCTTTGTCGAGGCTTTCAAGACCAGTTAGAACAAACATACTCCACTGAGCCAATCTTGGACTCATGAAGTTTATTTCGACCAGAAGTTAAGCCTTATGACCTGGATCGAAACCCAGATCAGCTGACCAATAAAAGAGCCAAACAAAAAGACCGACTATAGATCAGAGTAATTGGTTATGGTGGATGTAAGAAGGCTACATTACCAAGAAAATATAACTAGGGAATCAGTTCGGATTAGTAATGATGTAAATATGTAATGACCTTTATTTATATAAGATAAAATAAGAAAGTAACTCAAATGCCAACACAAATACATGGCCTCTAATTCTCTATAACAGAAGAAAAGACTTACAGCCAGTGGGATAGGTTGTTCGTTGTGTAGTACTTGCACGAAGTATTTGCTTGTGTTATTTTCTGAACAGCTATATAAAACTAAAACATTATTGCCAGCAAAAGGAGCCACCATGCTGCCCCTCCATGTTCTTTTCTGTGGGGGTTTTGGGGGGTATTCCAAGGCCTCTTCTCTTTGTATGTGCTCAAACTCTGAATATAAAAGAAAATAATAAAATACTATAAGTCTGAATTTAGCAAATACATATTGAATTATTTAGTAAACAGAGAAAACAGTCACCAGATCCTTCAAGAAAGAGTCCAATCAAACATGAAAAAGGAACCAATGTCTCTGCATGAGCAAACCGTAACCTCGCCTTTTCATAACTGCCAGGCGCATATCCTTCTGAAAAAGACAAGTGAAATGAGAGAAAAAAAAATAGTACAGGGGGTTCCTTTTTATAGCAATGAACATTTTAATGCATTAATGAGTTTTCCTTGAAACTACAAACATTGCTGATGTAAAATGTTAGATAAAAATAGTATAGGGGTTCCCTTTTTGTGGCATTGAACATGTTTAATATATTAATGAGTTTTCCCTCGAAACTACAAAAATTGTTGATTTAAAATGTGAACCATCTTTTCTGGGACATAGCAAGACCAAATTACCTTCTTTTGCTTTAATGGCGTGCTCCATGGACAAAATGACATCTTCCAGCAACGGCACTCCCATTCGATAATTTAATGATTTACCGTAACCCTTTATTATGAACATCTCTAGATCATCTGTCCATTCTAACAATTTTACCTACACATGCACATGTTACATCAGCTTTTTATATATAGGATTTGAGCGACATATTACGTCATATCATAACAAACATGAAGAGTTGTCCAGGGAACACAACAACTTATCTGCACATTCTTCTGGTAACATTTTCATAAACATAAGTAATTGATTGATCATAATTCATAACAAGTACACATGTACCTCTTCATTACTGAAAAGACCACATGCTTGATCGGTTATGTCCAGCAAAGACGCTTCCTGCAGTTTTAATACCAAAATAATCCTAAACAAATGATGTAGATTTCTATCACATGGAGCCCAGGAAACAGTAAATTACCTGCTTGCATAAAAACCAAAGTGTGGAAATATCCTTTATTGAGAAATTAAGCTCATAACGTGCTGCTAATGAATGGGTAATTTCATCTAATACAGGTTCTTTAAGCTTATAAACAGCAGGTTCCTGCTGTTTCCTATAAGCCTGCAACAAAAAGGAGAGTTATCAAAAATAGTCTTACGGGTCAGCACTAGACAATGATTAGTCCCAAACAACTATTTAAGATTCCATAAAAGTTGCTTCATGATCCTAGATGATTAAACTTGCATAAAATTATATCATAAGTTCATCTTACAAACTTCGATTTCCACCTTTAGATTCCACATGAACTTCAACTAACAATCAGAAATGTCTCTACCATGTCAGAATGGGTCATCTTTAGTACAGATCAACGCGGACGTATTAACCATTTCTTTTGCAAAAGGTTGTATATAAGTAAGGCATTAGTTATGATTACAAAAATAATACTGTTACAGTAATGGCATAGATGGTTCACGGAGCTGTATGCATTGCGACTTTCAACCCGTTCGACCCATTTGATCCATTCACTTCTTGGCTAAAAAAATCATTGACCTGATTGAGATAAATACAACCCAAATTGACCCATCCATAAGAAAAAGGGTCAAAATTACCACCTCTAGTATAAAACTCCCATGACACAAGCAATAACTTTTAAAAAGCAATGAAAAATTTTTAATTATATACCTTGTAGTTCTGGCAACAATCATGAAATCTCAACATTATATCACTTGCACGACTTTCACTCAAAACTGCAAAAGCTCGATGATTTCCCGCTCCAAGTTTTCCTCTCCCACTAAACATCCCCATTCCAAATGCTACAGCACTAGCTGACGCTCGGTGTATCTATTTAATAATTAGAATTAGAATTATATATATATATAAAAGAATGAAACTTTAAAGCATAATGAACCAAGTACAAGTCACAAGCACCCAATTTGAGAAATCAGCGTCCCATCATTAAATACCTTGTTAGGTCTAGGAATGGCAATGGCAATCACATAATGAACAAGTTAGAAAAGACAACAATGCTAATACGATGATATAGTAACTATATGATATTCATAATTAGATAGCTATATGAATACGTATTATGAGGTAGAGTTTAGCAATGCTTGATTAGGGTTAAACTAAATATTGTTGGATAGAAGCTGCACATTGAAAGTAAGTCATTATGGAGAGACGGATGCCCCTCGAAAGCAGGTCAATTTTTTATTTCATTTTCTTATAGTTATTGCAATAAAATATACCCTGCATCCCATCAAATTTTTCAAAAATAAAGAGGATGCTTGCAGAAACTACTATAAACTTTAAAAAGATATGAGCAAGAAGCTGGAAACAAGAAAACGATATGTTAAAACCAAACCGCATTCAGAAATTTATATGGCTATAGATATGAAAGCCGAACCTGGGTTGCCCTTATCTGATATACGTCTGGGTGATATTCATCAGTAAACAGTTCCTGAAACCGTTCCCTGATTCTACTTCCAAGATGATACATTTCATCTTCTCCCTGAATTATTAATTCTCCACCTTTGATTTTCCCCTTCCAAGGAGAGCTCCATCCCCGTAACCAGGAAGGAAGTTTTTCCAAGGAAGAACCTTTTTCTTTTGCATTTTGCAAAAGGGATTTTAATTGAGTGGACAAAATTTCCAAATCTTTCATTCTTTTCTTGGTAGGTGCACGTGTCCCATGTCTTGCCTGCAGATATTACAATTTACATGATGAAACTGGTTTCACTACTATCATTAGATATTGTCAGTCATGGCTTGTTAGCTAGTGATTAACTGTGCAGCATGCCCAAGTTTGTGAAACTATTTAGCATGAAGATAAAATATAAAGAAAATAGATAATAGAGATACCACAAGATTCAGGTGAATTGGAGAACACTGGTCAGGAATTTTTGAAGATTCAAAGACATTTTCTTTTATGTCTTTTGAGATCTCGTATCTGTAAAAGAAACATAAACCACTTCCTAAGTTATATATCAATCAATCATAGTACTTTAATTCATGAAAGGGTGTTGTTCATACAGATTGTGCACTTACAATAACATGAACACAAATTATAAAAGCTAAATGTAAAATGAGGCTTATACATCAAAATCACAACATGCCATGCATTCGTTCACTTTAATCGATTCGTAAAGTTATTTCAAGCATTTCACCCTCCTTCATTAGGTGATTCTTTTTCACCATGAACAAATGCTACAAGATGTTGTGTTAACTACATTACAGTCTCATCTGATTCCTGCTGTGATTTGAGAAATCATTCAAATCAAAAAAATATCCCCTTCATATCAAATTCCTTATGTTATTCCCACTTCATTAAATACGAAAAAGTTTCAACACCATCAATACCCTAAATGAATCTCTGAAATCTCCAAATCAACTAAAAACGATCCAATTTTCGTATACTCGTTCGTTAATTGATCAAACAAATACACTTTCGAAACTAAACGAAAGAAAACCTAAAAAAGCAGTGATGAATCATACGAAAGGATCAAAACTTTACCTTGTTACGGTAGATAGGTGCTGACGAACGTCAAAAGTTTCTTCAGCGATTGAAGTAAATACGATACAATACAAAAACAGTAGCGTGAAAATCATCTTCGCCATTAAAACATACAGTATGAGATTCACAGAAAGTGAAGGTTGAAAGTGAAGGTTGAAAGTGAAGGATTAACGAGAATGAAAGAGTGTTGCTATGGGTTGTCTAGTTTTTTCGATCTTACAAATCAGACATTAATTAGCGTTGTGTTCTAGAGCTATATAAACAAAACGAGATGATAATTTTTTTTTAAGTAAATTACTATTTTGGTATTTGTTGTTTGGGGGTTTTAATTATTTGAGTTTAAATTCGTAATTTTTAACAAATCAAGCCTTAAGATTTTATTTCTGTAACTATTTCAGTCTAATCAGGTGACGCCATCTATTTTCTCTGTTAATTCGCACACGTGTCACGCACATGATGGGTAAATTAGTCATTTCTCCCTACCCCTTGAATAAAACCCCAAAATTTAGGTCATCGCTTTCTTCATTCTACACAGACCAATAATGGTGATATGTAAATGCGGTTCAACAACCACGATTCGTATCTCTTGGACGCCTACAAACCCTGGACAAAGGTTTCATTGTTGCTCTACACAGGTAACTTCACCCTATTTCATCATTGTCTGTTTGTTATTTCCTGACCTAATTCATCGAGTCCATCTCAGGGATTTAGATGTGGTTTTGTAGTGTGGGTTGATCATCCCATGTATGCAAGGTCTGTTAAAATATTTCCCGGCTTACTAAAGAAAATCAACAACAATGAAGAAGTTACATGGAAGATCAATGTTAAAAATCGGAGGCTGAAATGTGTTCTTTGTTTAAGTTGTATGTTTTTTCTCATGTATGTCATTAGCACTTGACCTAATGGAATGAAAAAAGTTCTTTATTTGAAGCTATGTACTTGAATCTATGTACTTTATTTAAGTTAAGAAGTTACAAAGAATGTAAAAGGTCTTATTTTGAAGCTATGTACTTGAATCTTATGAAATGAAAAAAGTTATATTTGATATATTGTATCTTATTAAAGTATGTTTTGTCAAATGCATCCACATAAATGAAACACAAATATAATAAAACAAACATATCAGTCACATACAATATATTAACCAAAACATAGCATATGATAGATAATTAGACCATTAATCAAAACATAATAGAGTACATTAATAGCATACAACCATATTAATATTGATTCAAAACTATTGAAAACTGTTTGCAAAAGACATTGGAAGTAGTACATTAACCATATCATATAAAACTATTACCATTACACAAGACCATCACTAAACCTAACACCATGACTAAGCCTGACTTGCATATTCTGTTTTTGTGAAGGACCATGTCCATTGTAACTTCTTTTATTATGCCCTTTCTTCTTATAAATTTGACATGTGACACTCTTTCCTTTCCTAGTCATATTCCCAACAGGGGTGATTTTTTGTGACAGCTTTTCAGCAAATCTCTTTCTAGCCTTCTTTGGTCTGCCAACTTATGTATGGTGTTTAGGTGGGTAACAAGGATGTTGGGCAAGCAAAGGGAGTCCACATGTCTTTACCATTGTTTGGGTCTATGGTGTTCTTATAGACCTTCCTCCATGTTTCCAACCAATACACCTTATCTACCCATGATCCTAGGATTCCAACTTCAATACCATTAACAACTATGCTCCAATTCACTACCACAGCATGCTTGCAGGTCATACCAGTCAGTTCCCATTTTATACATGAACAAGTTCTTGTATCCACATCCAAAATACATTTATCACTCTATGGTCTACTCATGTAGTACTTTCTTTGACCATTCCATATGACATTGTATTGAGATGCCTCAGCCTTGATCTGGTTGAATGTTTTTCTAGCTGCTGGTGTTAATAGACCATCATATTTTGCAATGAGCTTGTTCACCACCCATATTATCCTCATGATGTACTATCTGATAAATTCTAAGCAAGTAATGATAGGTTTATCCCTACATCCTATCAACTGCTTATTGAAAACCTCACATAAGTATTGAGTAGTAGATCACACTTTGGCCTACCTGTTAATCAAAACTAATTAAATGAGCTTTCATATGAAGACAAAGTTAAAATTAAATAAGTGTGACATACCATTAAAATGGGATCTTGACTAATGTTAAGGTGGGATTTCTTGTAACCACTTTTGTAAAGATGGATCCTGCTTTCTAATAGCTTCCATTTGTTTATGAAACTGAGGAACTGTGGTTGCACTTGCATATTTCCATAACAAGTCCTTAAACAGATTGCCTCTCTATTTTGATTTCATGTTTTCATATATATGTCTAAGGCCGTACCGGTGTTCTGCAGCTGGAAAAACTTTCTTCATTGTTGGGATGATGCCCTACATATAAAACAAACCATTTAACTATAACAAATCAAAAAATATTCACTACAATAAATGCAAACAAAGTACTAGGATAGACATTTTGTCTGTCACTCAAGAATGTAAAGTTGGAGTTTGCATATAGATCTAGATCAATTCTAAGACATTCTAAAAACCAGGTCCATGAATTACTTATTTGTGCTTCAACTATTGCAAATGCCACCGGATATATCCCATTATTAGCATCTACCCCCACTGTTGTCAAAATCTGGCCTGGATATGGCCCTTTCATAAAACAACCATCCAAACCTAAGAGTTCTTTCCCAGATAGCTTAAACCTAGCCTTCAATGCACCATAACAAATGTAAATCCTTTTGAATTACCTACCATCACTTGTATGATTAATTCCCCTTTCAACATCGAACCAACTCTTGGCAGTAATCCCTGAGAAGTAAATATTAGGATGTGTAGTCTCCTTGAACCTTATTTGTTCCATTACCTTTGCCCTAAAAAATGCTTGCAAACCTACTTGAACTTGATACTTTTTGTGTATTTGATCTTAAAGAGCCTTTAAAGGTATTTCAGGGTTGGACTCAACCGTATCTTGCACCGCTTTTGCTATGGTGCTTACACTATACAGTCTCACTTGTCTAGTTTTTAGGCATTTATGGTTTTCAATAAAAGTCTTTACCAACCAAGAATCTTGCTCATTTTTTCTAGAAATATGCAATGTCCAAGGACAAGTGGGTATTAGGTGTATTTTCTTCTTTGTTTTATTCCCAGATATATAACCCACCCAGTTGGGAAGATTCACCCACATAACTTTTTTGAGTTTTACAATTTTGCCATTCAGATTGAGAAGTAATACCATCATGCCCTCCTGAAACAAATATTGGATTTACACCAATGCAAATAACCCTAAACATGAGTTTATCATTTCTATCAACATATAATTGTTTCTAGTAAGCACAACATGACTTTTCACAATACTTTTAATTTCATCCTTATTGTTGAACGTTTGGCCCACATAAAAAAGTACTGCATCCAGATGCTTTTCTTGTTTCTTTTTCCTTATGTAACTCCTCACTGCCTTATTTAGAAAATCCTCATCATCGGAGGCATTGTCAAAGTCATCTAGATCAATGTTTACATCTTCCTCATTATCATTTTCATCATCTACATCTATGGTTTGTTCATCCTCGTTGTAATTATCATCAACAGTAGCATTGAATGAGTCCATATCAACATTCATATCCTAAACCATGTTATATGTGTCCTCCATAGTTTCTTCTTCCTTATTATAATCATCCTCATCCTCAACAGTAGCCTTTAATGAGTCCATATCAACCTCATCATCCATGTATCCTCCATGGTGTTATGTTGCCCTTCATCATACTCATATTGGCCTTCATCAGATTCATATTGCCTTTTATCAGACTCATGTTGCCCTTCATCATATCCAGTTTCATGTGCATTCATTGTATTTTAATCACAAGTTGTTTCTACATTTTCAATTGTTTTTTATGAAGTGTTTGTTGGTTCATTATGTTCTGGTTGTTTTCACTCTAAAGCGTGTAGTTTTCTAAAAGCTCTTGTGGACTTTACAACATTGTTATTGAGACCGGATCGGACCGGCCGGTCCGACCGGTTCGACCAGGATTCGGTGCCTGGTCCGGTCCGGTCAGGGGTGACTCGTTTTCTACTGGTCGAACCGGCCGGTTCATCCCGAACCGCTGGTCAGACCGGGAAACCGGACCGGTTCGAACCGGTTTTGTTTTTTTAGTGGGTAAAAACGGGGTGTTAAACCATAAATTAGTACGTCGGATATACAAATATAGTTAAGTTTTATATATAACTATAAAATATATATAAAAATCATATATAAATTACTTATATTTAATTACATATATAAATATAATTAAAATATAGTTAAATCCGGTCCGACCGGTCCGACCACCAAACCAGTAAGGCGTCCGGTTCGACGTCC
>BJCN01261372.1:0-20467 GCA_018326445.1 Flaveria brownii
CCTGATGGCACTTAGCTACTCAGATTGGCATTCCGTTCCTTTCCGTCCCATCCTCAGTTTAACTTAAGGTTTAATTTGAAAATTTACCCGTTTCACTTAAACTCTGGCTCTGATACCCACTTGTAAGGCCCCGTTCCCGGGCACCTCACATCTGGTCATCATCGCACTTAAAACCCATCATTATATAATCTTAACTAAAATCCTGCAGCGGAAACTATGAAATAACTTTTCATTTTTTACTTTAAATGCTTGTCTAAAGTAATACCTCATCCATTACAAAACATCATTTGTTTGCATTACAATACAAAAGCTTAAACAAAAGAATGCCATCCCAAAAGAGCTGAGTAGCCGCCCCGTGCCATCCTCAGCAATCATTACCTACCAACTGGAAACACATCAAAGTCAGCGTTCCTGAGTGAGTTCTAGTTTTATAATAAAACGTAGTTTTCTTTTGTTAAAACCATTCTTTACTTTCATGCGATCATGCATCATACGTACACGTAGATAATATCATTATTATCTTCTCTATTCATTCATTCATCATTACATCTTTTTTTGCGCGCCAGATATCTTCCGTACCAATACCATATGCTACAACCCGAACTATATAGCTACTGGGCCGAAGTCTATAAGGAGACAGCTAAACGTGGTGCCGTAGTACTAGGGGTAAGCGGTAGAGGTTCTATAATAGTGGTTGATCACAAAGAAAGACCCCGATGTGCATCCTCCCGGGGTTGCGAACCCGCACACCGTTGGGCTAACACCTTAATTGGCGTGTCCTAATCGTGCAAATGGACACCCAATCGTGCGAATTGGCCCTTAATCGTGCAAATAGACCCTCAATCGTGCGAATGAACACTATGCGAATGGGCGTCATGCGAATGGACCTCATGCGAATGGGCACCTATGCGACTGGGCTCTCAGTCGCATGACACCCCATGCGACTGGACCCTCAATCATGCGACTGAACCTCAATCGCCCTCCAGTCGATCGTATGGCCTCCAGTCGGTCACCCAACCCTAACTGATGCATAATGCAGTCATCCAGAACCCAATCTGTCATTTTTGACCTCCAAGCTCATCCAAACCCATCTAAGCCCAAATCAACCATCCTAAACCTTAGGAATGCATACCACAAAACCATTCAAGCACACACAAGCTCACAAACAAGGCTCAAACGCATCAAACACACACATACACATAGGCATACGGGTCACACTCAAACACACTCAAAAGCTCGATTTTTCAGATGGTTTCCAGTCCCAAATCATTTGAAAAAGTGTAAAGGAGGGGTCCTAGAACTCACACAAACGACCACAACGAGAAGAGCTTCTATTTCGCTTGCTACACGATGATTTTGCTCACTCGAACCAACTTTTCTTCCTCTTTTCATCCTTTCTCTCTTCTCTTCTCTTGCTTGGCGAGGGTAAGGGCTGCCCTCTCCCTTTATATACCCCCACTTGCCCGTCTTTCTTTCGTTGGCGAGTTTGGTCCCTCGACTTTGGACTTTATTTCTTTCCTTCATTTTTCGGCTTTAAAATAGATAAATAACCGGGTGTTACAATCTTATCTAAATCCCTATGAGGATAGAACTCCTCAATCACCATTTTCTTTAACACTCCCTACCTCATCTTCCTGATGGCCCTAGTGCCCTCGGCTTGGACGATATTATCCCACCAGAACAAGACTGAATCCACAAACGAGTGCGTAGCGAACTTCACCTTTTGATCCTCCCGGCACTCGCTAATATCAAGTACCACCTCTATCTCCCTCACCCATCAATTATCAGTAGTAGCATTACCTTTCCCATCGAAAATTGGGGGTTTGCATCTTTGAAATGCCCTATATTTACAGCCCTGTGTAGTTGCCTGCATAGCTTCTTCATCCTCCTCCTCACTTGAGACAACCGTCTAAGCCTCTGGTTTTTCTCTTTCTCCTCTCTTAACGGTCTTCCTTTATTCCTTCTTTTCGTCCTCCCTCACAGCCTTATTCACTTTAGTCAGCATCGATAGCAGAATCGTTCGCATGACTTGATGAACCTCCTCAACTACTACCTCCTTCACCGAGGACCTCAAGTTCGCACTCTCATCACCACCTTCCTGGTGATGGATCTCGGGCTCTTCACATGTCATTTTAGCAGCTCTAGCCCTGTTCTTTGTGACACACGGTCCAGCACCACGTCCACCACGTACTTCACCTCGTGAGGCTTTTGATGATCTGCCACCAGCCATCTCTAAACACTATAAGATTCAAACACTAACTCGGTCATTCCAGGTAATAGCTCGGATAATGTAAAGTATAATAAGTCCCTAATTACAGTGGCCAGTTATGATTAGCCACTTACTGTTCTCTTCATTCCCTAAGAATTTCCAATCCTGACTATATTAGTATTCAAATATACTAAGAGAACATAAATCAAATAGCATATGCACATAATACCGGTTAACATTAGAAAAAGAAATACCTGATGACACGTAGCTACTCGGGCTGGCATCCCTCCATTCATTCCATTTTCAGTTTAAGTTTAGGTTTTGAAAATATTTATCTAATTCTCTTAAACTTTGGCTCTGATACTAACTTGTAAGTCCCCGTTTCCGAAACGCATACAAATTGGACTGTCATCGCATAAATAATTTTAAAACATACATTACTTTTGCAGCAGAATTAAAAAACTTTCATTAATAATTAAAACATGTCATTTCAATACATTACATCATTCATTTACATATCAAAATACAATAACATGTCAAAATATGGATGCCAGTCTCAAAACACTCGCAGTTGCTTATGCATCCATGCCTGTAACCTCTCAGCATCAATAAAATACATGCCAACTATCATGCATAAAAAAGCCAGTGACGCTGAGTGAGTTCTAGTTTTATAATAAAAATACTTTACTTCCTTTGAAAACTAAAACTTTACATTCATTCGTGGTCATACATTATACGTACACATTGATAACAATTATTATTATCTTCATCATTGTTTGTTCATGCATTCATTCCTTCATTCATTCTTTCGTTTCTTATTATCGCATATTATCATATGGATCCTGTCACATGCAATACCCCTGTCCCCTGCCGAAGACAGTACCAGGGTACGCGACAAGGAATACCCTTCGAGTCAATCTCAAGGATTGAACTCCCTTCTTGTCAATAATAGACTCCCATCGAGTCAATCTCAATGATTGAACTCCCTTCGAGCTAATAATAAACTCCCCTCGAGTCTTCTCAAGGATAGATTCCCCGTGTGCATCCTTCGGGTTAGCTAAACGGCACACAGTTGAGCTAACAACAACGTGGTCGTGCACCTCCCTTTGTTTTCTTGCAAAACTTTTCATTCGTACATTACGTTCCACTTTTTGTTATTGTTATCTTTCACTTCATTACATAATACTGTACATTCATTCATTCATACATAATACCACGTAAAGTCATAACATATTACATAACGTACTATATAACATAATACATACATTTTGAAAACCATTTAATAAAGAAAGATAACACATCACACACACATATACATATCATAAATCTCATCACATCATCATACATACATCAAGCATAAACCATCACATCATAACAGAACCTATCTCAACCATCTACCTCTTAAAACCCTCAAAAAACCCTAAGTCCAAGATAAAGCACAATTAAACATTTCAGGCGCATGAGCATAAAATTTTCTAACTAAAACAGTCTGGGCGCATTACAACTATACATGCACATGAGCCCTGCTTAGGCGCATTTCCACTATGCAGGCGCATGAGCCCTGCTTAGGCGCATCAGCACTTAGGCACATGAGCAACTCTGGGCACATGGGCACTATTAGGGCGTATGGCAAACACTTAAGCACATGGGCAATCTGGGTGCATGGACAACTGTCTCGGCGCATGACCCAACACTTAGGCGCATGGCCAACATTCTGGGCGCATGGGCACTATTTGGGCACATGGCCTACACTTAGGTGCATGGGTACTTTTTAAAGTATTTTATGTGATACAAATAACCCCGGAAACATTTTTAACCTTACCCAAATACAGATCTAACATAGTAAGGCCCTTAAAACATACTAACAATAGTTCTAACCACCAAAACAACATCAAAACTTACATTCACAGAACATCATTCGAACAAATTGTAGAAACATACGGTTAACTCTTTAAAACTTTGTTCGGTATGCATAATAGCCCCAACGAGTTGAAAATAAATAAAAGAGGATTACAAGAACTCACCTAGTGCAGCTTTCGAGTAACACTTCTTCAAACTTAAGCTCATAAGGAGTTCTAACACCTAAACACACTAAAACACACAACCGAACACATATAAACACATAAGAACGTGTAAAAATCGATCCCAAAGCTAAAAACTCAGCTGAACCCGAGCAAAACGCATAAAAAACTCACATTAAAGCCAATTCTACCTTTTTATCTCTTTAAAACCAATGAACCCTGATGTCCTCTCTCTCTAAAAACTGAAACAGTTAATGGAACAACATAATTGGCGGCCATGCCCTTTTTTTAAACATAATAATATTAAAGTTTGCCTATTGGGCAACTTTAACCCATTGACTTGGATTTTTTTTCATTTTTATATTCTTTATTCTTTTGTTTTATAAATTTTCGGGTGTTACATCTCCCCATCCCCTCCCTTTGCGATTTTGATCAAGAACAACAAACATTCATTTTTGGTTAGTTCCAAGTGATACTACGTGCTAGCTAATGTCATTCCTTTATTCATGCGTGATTAAAGGTTAAATTTTGATTGATTTTTCATTTTTTATTCAAGAACAACCCTAGTTCAATTAACATGATAAGTGTCGAAATTGATGTTGTTTGATGACGTTTTGATGTTAGTCGTATTGCATTGATGTTAGTTTACATGGATTATGCAAGAAATTCATGGAATTAAGTGGTTGTTCGTACCTTACTATAAGTAGTAACGTTTATGTATGGATTTGAGAATTATGATGAATTGATGATGCTTATCATGTCTAGTTGATTGTTATGAACTACATTAGATATAAATTGGATGAATTTATAAATGAATTGGATGATAGATTGATTTTGGGTGAACTATCCTAAAAGGGAAACTGTATTCATGTAGATCATTGGATATTATGAATTGGGCATGTTTATGGTATTAGGATCATGCTACAATGCTTGTTGATGATGTCTAATGTGATAGAATGCATTAAGTGGACCATGAGGCTAGTTGATGGATTATTTGAGAAATTTAGGCTTTATGGAATATTGCAAGATGTTGGGTTATCTTAGGAGATTATGGAATCATGTTTGGTATTATAATAGATCATTGTTGTGTATGTTAGTTGGTATGAATTATGTTGAAAAATATGATAATGATCATCATACAAACGTGCAAATATGAGGCCCCTTCTTAGTAGGTTGGCCGCGTTTATTGTATGAAGTCATAGTGGCTTAACATGGCATGTAGTGCATGATTAAACTTAATGTATGATTTATTAGTTATGGTGTAATTGTAATTATGTTTAACATCTTGATTGTTTGAGATTCAAATGATTTGTATGATAATCTATGTTGGTATGATAACCATCTTTGATCGTGAAATCAATATTGTTTATTACTAATGAAATTAGACTAGCTATCTATTTCAATACAATTGTTTATACATTACTAATGCTATTATTTATGATGATTACAAACTCTTGAACTCACCAACCATCATGTGACACTTTTAGTATGCTTTTCTCAGGTCGCTACTAGCAGCTGCCCATACGAGCACGCACTTGTCAGGCATGCTTTGTTCGAACATTGTTTTACTTTTTACTTATTACATACTCACGTACATTGGTTTAAGCGTGTATTTTGCACAGTTTACATTTAGTACTCTGGGTTTGAAATATTTACAAAATTCTTTCGTAAATGTTTTAAAGTTTTAAACTATAAATTGTCTTAAATGTTGCATACAATATCGTTCTGAGTAACTAATGACTTGGATCCTGGTTTGTTCACTATCCTCGCGGTAAAACCCCACACGTGGATTTTGAGGGTGTGACATTACATACTAAAGAGGCAGTAATACGCATAAGTCTTGTAAGAACATGGAAAACTCATAGTAGATCTAGAGGTATTCAAACCGATTTTTAATGGAAATGAATTAGTTGATGTTAAATCCTCCTTGAAAATGTAAAATATTTACTCATTGGCATCAAATCTCTCAAAATCTCTAAAGAAATGCTCAAATTTTCTTTTGGGTTTGAGGGAGGCTATGCTTTGAGAGAGAATCAAAAGTTCTATTGGAAAGGGAGTGTATTGTGGTTATAAACCCGTATTTTGTTCAAATATGGCCACACAAGAAATTATATGATCCTATTCAGCTTAAAAAAATAAACTGCTTGAACTTTGACAGCTGATATGGGCATATCATCTTCAATGTGGTTATATCAAAAGCATTTATCCTCTTACAAATTATCAAATCTAGAGTTTTCTTCAGAAAAATTACTGAGTTTCATCTGACAACAACAAAATTCAAATAAAACATAAATAAGTGTCATAATAAATAAATTTTGTAACCAAAATGACATAAAAGACAAACAAATATGTATTATAAACATATATAGTTATTAGTTCCATTTATGGTCATATATGTCTAAATAGGGAGCAGTGCATTTATGAATAATTCTATTTTGTGCATAGATATTAGCAAATGATGAAACATGTTCACCACCTCTATTGCTTTTTAAAACCTTTATCTTTTTATTGAGTTGATTCTGAACCTTAGTTTTGTACAAGAAAAACTTATCAATGACTTCATCCTTACTCTTTAGTAAGTACACGTAATAATATCTAATACAATCATCAATAGCATTGATGAAGTACTTGTGGCCACTTCTAGTGGCAATCCACTTAAAATCAGACGCATCAATATGAAGCACATCAGATGCTTGGTTATTCTTTCAATTGACTTAAAATAAAGATCTTGTTTGTTTGGCTTGAACACATTGTTTACATTTTATATTTGACTTAATGGAAAAAGTTGGTATGCAACCTAATTTAATCAAACATCGCATTCAATTAAAAGTAACATGACCAAGAAGACTATGCCAAGTATTAGAAGACTCAATCATATATGTAGAAGTAGTACTGGTTTTATTCATATTCTTTTTTAGTGTGGTTACACTGATTTAAAACATACCATTTTAGGAATAGCCATTTCCAACAAACATATCATGCTTAGTAACAAGTTTATCACTTTGAAAAATCAAGCGAAAGCCAAACTTATTAAGCAACCATTCCTACATGAGGCTCTTGCGCAAGCTGGGACCATAAAGCACATTGCTTAAAGTGAGTTCTTTGCCAGAAGTCCACTTGAAGATCAAATCACCTTCACCCTTGATGTTAGCAATAGCTGTGTTTCCCATGTACACTTTCTCATATCCCACTATCTTTTTAAATATGTTAAAGAGGGTCTTATCTACGCAAACTTGAAAGGTTGCACCTGTGTCAACCCACCACCCTTTAAGGTTTTTAGAGACTAAATTTATGCTTGAATAAGATCTTTATGTTGAAGATAGTGACTGGTTAAGACTGCTTAGGGTAGTATGTATAGTATGTATTCTGATTGTCTGTAACTAAAAGATGTGTGAATTATGTTTATAATGTTATAAGTTTTAATTTAGTCTGGATTGTTATGTTAACTGTTAGGTCTTCCATTGTATTTTGTTGTCTATTGTGAGATAACAGGTCGTGCCCATAGATTGGGGTGTGATAGAGTTAATTTTTCTTTTAAAAGATCTGCCTAAAAATTGGTTTCACATGAAGTTGGAGAGTAAATAAAGGTGATGTTCATGTTTACATGTGAAGCATATGGAGGAAAACATATGTTAGTCACATCTGCTAATAAAATTTGTTATTAACAAAATAATTGATCGAATAGAATACACATCATAACATACCTTTTATGTTTTTTCATTCATATCATTTATACCATTCCGATAGTTGATTTGAGCATTTGTAGTTACAAAAAATAGTCGACCCATTATGATCAGCGGTTGCTCATTTGTCCTTAATAGTGAAAAATCAAGCACTATAAAGTTCAACGGTTGTAGAAATTGTCAAACTTGATCATCACATTCTTTACCATTGCCCAAGGATGTTTGTGGATCAAGTAAGATAACACAACAATAGTGTTAACTTCTGTATATAGCTAAACTCATACTAATGATATAGCATACCTAGAAAGATACTAACATATGCTCTATAATCCAAGAGTGACCTTTTATATTCAATTTCCCACCTTGATTGGAACGATGAGTGCTCTCGAGCCACTCTCTTCCCCTGCATCGATTTCCTTTTCCTTAGCAAGAACTTATTGTGAAAATAAAGTAAAGTCACCATTATAAATTTCAGAGTTGTGAAGGATGCTAATAAGAATTGATGTGAACATTTCTCATATTCTTCATCGTTGCCCTTGATGTTGCAGGTTTAAAATGTTATCACTCGACAATTTTCCTAGGTTTCATCTCATTTGAGCTGTCTCTTCTGCAAGCTAACTCACTTATTTATAAAGAGCCTTATACGCTTATCTATGATCTTGTTCTCCCTCTTGTTCGCTTGCATGTTTTCTTTCATCATATTAATCAACTTTTCAAGCTTGGAATTTATGGTATTATCACCGTCAAATGTCCCAAATTAGTAATTACCTTAAGATTAGTTGTAGTTACCTTGGTGACTTTAAGATAAATTCCATAGTTGATCGCTTTTATTATAAGATCTCATTTGGTAACCCCCTTGATTATAGTTACCTTGTTGTCAATTTAGCTATGATTGACCTCTGTTACCATGAACATTTGGATTAATCTTTTCTATTGCATTCCCATACTTAAAGTTCGAGTGATTTCTAAATCCTGAGTGGTAAGTATTAGAATTCTCTCCAATTTCTTTCTACCTTATAAATTCCTCACATCTACCCATGTTCATTTGGAAATCATCATCGATGTATCCTAACTCTCTAGATTCTTCACAAGACCTTCTTAGTAACTGATCGACTCAATCTAGCGACTTGTCTAACCAAAGAATCACTTTTCTCTTTGGTTTTATAATTAGTAGTCGACCTTACTAATGGAAGTTCAGACCTTCTAATTGAAGAAGCTTGTGCTTTGGAGTTCTTGCACATCCGTTCTTAGAAGTCTCTGTTGGGTTAATCTTTACCTGGTCAAGTCGGGTCAAGTTACAAGTCACGGGTCTAGTATTTGAGTCATGTTTTGTTTAGAGTATGTAGCAAGTTTATAATTTGAATTAGTCATATTAGTTAGCAAGTAGTGGGTATGTATTAGGGATAGTGGAGTAGTGCCACCTATTTAGGAGTGCATGTTTATTTTCTATATAATGTAACTTTTGAAGTATTAATGAATGCAAGAGTTGAGTATGATATTGGGCCTAAAACCAACAGTTTCAATCAGTATTTTCATTGATTGAGAGGAAAGTGTCATTGCTTACACAATATATATACTTTATCTTATTAGAAAAAGCTTAGATCAGCTCCTACCATTACTACAAAGTTGTTAATAGATGACGAGCAAAAGATGGACGCGAAGAAAGATGATAAGCATTTTCACATGTCATAAAAATATATCATATTTTTTAAAAATTATCAAAAAATGGCACACAGTTTTGCGTGTCATTTTTTTACGTCATATTTTAAAAACCCGGACCCATTTCAGTTTTCCCATGCGCATCCTTAAATCGATTTTCATGCACTAATTTCTCATTCACCTTGCGACGACGACAATCCATGGCTCTCACCACATCGCCGCCCATTGCCACCGCGTCGCTACAGTGTGGCCGCGTATCGCCACACTCCATCACCGCCTCTCTGCCTATTGTTGCCTTCCATCGCTGCCTCTCCACCCTCCATTCAGAGGTTCCTCATATTTCTATCTGTCTTTAAATTCTTATGCTTCTCACCTATACTTTTATCCTTATGATGTGTTATTTTTTGCGTTCTTTTGTTAGTTTAAATGTTCTCAGATTTACCTCACCCATGGCAATAATTAGACAACCATGCCTCTGCCTTACAATGCTACACATCTCCATCTACATAAGTTTCAGATTCAAGAAATCAATAATTAGTTTCTTTTTTATATGATGATGATAACATGATGATAACAAGGTTTCAGCGAAGGGGATTTACTTATGATTGTGATAAGGATTTTTACTCCAGAGAGTATTTGTCCTGTTTTTGGAGCTTGGTATGAATTTTTAGGTAAATCTCAACTTTTTAAGTTTAAATGATTGTTGTGTTATATATCTATATTGGGTTTCGAGTAGATTTGTTGTTCATTATTCGAGTTTATAGTGGTCGATCGGTATCACAATAACACCAGTAATGGTGAATCTAAGAAATGGTTTGCTAAACTCAAGTTGTTTTGGACGATAATTAAAGCCTTAAATCCTTTGAAAAGTGTTTAGATTCTTGAGTTGGATAGAATCGAAAGGAAATTTGCTAGCTTTACAAATGAGCTTGCAGGTTCTTGGTCAAAGTGTTATCCTGATTTGATGTTATTGACCACTTTTGGAGGCGTGTGTACATATTGTGGAAGTGTTATTGTGTGCATTATGTACAAGCAATTTATAACACTTCTTGCTTTATCTTTGTTTTTATAGTTTCTAGCTTTCTATTCATTGAATCTAATATGATTTTAACACTTCTTTTCAAAAGAACTGAAAAGTTATTATTGCTATGCAGATTAGTGGTTAAGGATATTTAATACTTATCAGACTGCTTAAGAAAACTGTGAGAAACTCGTAAAGATTGGATAAGAAGGTTAGTTCAATCTCCATTAGTTATTAGTGGAATACGGTTTTTTGGTTTGCAATTATCTCCCATTCATACATGTCTATTATGTTGCTGTAATATGCTTTTTTAAATTTGATTTTACTGAGTTTCTAATGTTTTAATCTGATTTGTTGTTGCAATCTGATTTCAACTTAGAATATATATTGAGAATATATATTAAAATTTTGAAGGTGTGCATACTTATATATGTAAGAACAAAACTCATTGTTTATGTTTTTCAAATTAGATATATAGATTATATGTAAGAAGCTGATGAATAAATGATTCATCAAGTGAAGAATGGTTTCAAAATAACAACCGTTAAGTTTTAGTATGATTTCAACATAAACAACAATAGTGATATATGGCTTTACTATGACTTGGTGGTGGTCTATAATGAACGACTTTCTTAAATATGCTCTCCTTTATGTATGTTAATTCAATAACTAAATTGAAATTGTTTTTGTGATCCCATTGTTCATTATTTATATCCACTTGTACTTGTAAATTTTGAATGGCGTTTTACTTGACACTGATATGAGTTTTACTTTGTTATGGACTGATTTTTCTTTTCTGGAGTCGGATTCCTGCCTGACATTCGGTAGAATTACGTGAATACGATTTGCGAAACGTTGTATATTGTAAGTATTGTTTGTAAATTTGAAACTAACTTCATACTAAGTTTGTGTTTATGAAGCAATTTGAGTCAACAGAAGGGCTTATTATCAGTCAAGAAGAAATTCATCAAGGGATCCGTGATTGAAAGAGTTATCCTTGATCTAGTCTCTATTAACATTGAACATGACCGTCTGATCTAACATTCAAAAAGAAAAGGCCCCACATGCACATATATTACCAGGTAGTAGTATTATTATAAAGAAGTTGAATTTTATTTAATTACATGTGGGACTTGGAAATTTGGGTGATTTAGTTAGAAATCATGGAATGGATATTGATTAACATACTGGTTGTTAGTTTGTTTGGATGGTATAAATTCATAAGTTTAATTTGATAAAATTGATTTTTTCTTAGGTTGAAAGAGGTAAAGTCGAATACACTAACACTGATTTGGATGGAATTCGCAAAGAGTGGCCGCGTTATGTGTCGAATTTTATTTATGTATAGGCTACATTACTAATCTATTATATGAGTTTAGAACTTTATGCATTGCATGTGAAGCTGGAACAACTTTATAATTTTTGTTAGTATTTAACTAAATGAATTTTATGTCACCATTGTTCGACAACTATTGATTTATAGTTTTATAAAAATAGCGGGTAAATTTATAATAAAAATTAAATATTTTATAAAGCAGCTAAATTTATGACGTGGATTGCGTATCATTTTGAACGCGTCATAAAATTCACAAAGATGACACACGCACGCTCGTCATCTTGTCATTTATGACTACCCCTTCCTTGACGTGCAATGTGCGCCATCTATTGCACGCCATAAAATGTGCGTCATTTTCCGCGCCTCGTAAGGAGATGACATGCAGATGCATTTCATCTTCATTTATGACTACCCCTTTTTTGTCGCGCATATGCGCGTCATCTGACTCCAAATATGACACTCATTGCACGTCATCTATTATAGTTTTTCTAGTAGTGTACTGTTCTATCCCATGATGTTGATATATATGGATAAATTCCTTGAATCTAGAGAAAGCTTCATGGAATTTTTCTCCTAACTATTGCTGGAAAGATCAGATAACATCGCTTGTATCGACTGCCTTTACCCGTAGAATAATACTCATCTAGTAGGGCTTGTTGTATCTCTTGTCATGTGTGGATGTTGTTATCTAGTAAGTTGAGAATTACCGTTTTCCCTATCTTTTAATATCAATTGGAAAAGCCTATGTCTAATCACATCATGAATGAAACGGTTAGCTATAAATCACAAACTTGGCTAATTACACCTGTGGTTCCTTGTTTTAGATCCTCTAAACGATAGAAGAATGGGAATGTATTATGGATGAACATCATAAGTTCTCCGTCTTTAATTCAAAGGTGCAATAGGGTTAGGGTTCTCAAAGACGAACATCAAAGGTTCTCCCTGTTCAATTTGAAGGTGCAATATGGTTAAGGTTCTTAAACATAACATATAAAAAGTGACTATCTACACGTTTCATGTAATCTTGTTGTTGTCTTATCTTATTTTGATCATTATGATTGCCATATATTCCCTTCTACTAGTTGACTAGGGGTTGCTCGTAAGTATTCTGATTATTCTCCCAGTTGTTGCAATTCTAACCATCATCCCAACCACCATCATTGTTCCACTTATCATTCTAGTTATCCTTATTGTCACCCTTGATATCCACATTCATTTTCATTCTTATCACTAGCTCCATGGTAGTTGTTACTAGTATGCACGTTGTTCATGCTCGCATGATCCTATTGACCCCCTTAATTGAAGTATTGTATGTTCCGATTAGGGTGGTGCGTATTGTTGAGAGCCCGTTTGTTCTGATTAGGGTTTCATTGGAAGTTGTTCTAGTCATGGACTTAGTCTAACACTAAAAATATTTGTTCCTAAAATAATAATAGTAAGAAATTCAAGGTTAAGTATGAAAATTTAGAGAATTAGTGATTTTGACACTGGTCACGGACCCATGAGTTAAACTAGGGATTCGGGGAAACAGGTTGAATAGTGAACCGCTAATCTGAACTTGTTACGGCCCGCTACATAGTCTACAAGAAAAAACCTCATGTGTTGTCATGTGGCATCCTGACAAGTAATGTGAAATGACACATCATCTTGAAGTGGCACGTGTCTGCTCAAGAAGTTTTGCAAGCTATATATATTGACAGGTGTCAAATTCTAATTAGACCAAAAATGTCTCGGCCGCCATGACCAGATGGTGGACTGCCACCCTATTAGGTAACCGTCCTTGATAGATTTCTTGGAAGTGCTATTTAAAAACTTACCTTCGGTAGACGAATTTCGGCACACCAAACACGTGCCTTTTTGCCACTTGTACCTAGATATCCCTATTATAAACCGGATAAGCTAGTGTTATACCTCTTTAAGCTTAAGGAACCAATATGGAGGTGCATAGAACATTATATGATGTGATTCTAGCAGCCTATTAAGAAGAACATGTTTCCTAAACTTCGTTTGCAAGCTTAGTTTACGGGTAAAAAATAATTTCTAGCATGTTTACGAAATGTCTATATGGAATTAATTACGTGGTTTTAAAAGTAAATCAAAATTATTGAGCAAGGTTTAAGTGACCATGGCACAGTATATGTATATCGATCGATGATATACACATTAATGGTTAATTATGTGTTATGCCATAATGTAGCTGAATCACTTTTAAACACATGTTAACTAGAAGAATTCAGTGTATACCAGCTTCCCATGCCGAGCCCTGTCAATAAATGGGACAACTATAGAACAAGTTGGTCTAATGAATATTAATATAAATCATATTGTTTTAATTTTATCAAAAATGCCTACTAACATGATTCACCAGCTTTATGTTGACATGTCATTTTAAAACTATTTTTAAAACAATGATATGCATATGTCATGCAAATAAAGGTTATGGTTTAACCTACATATCATGAGAACACCAACAGAAATCCAGGAAGATAAACAATATAACTTTAGACTTGGCTCGTAATGTAAAAGTCTATAGTTTGTTTTGTTTAAAACAACGTAACCTTTTAAGAATGATATAACTCCTTTTTTTATGAAATGTATGGATGATTTGAATTCAACCTCATGTGTTGGAGTATCTCCCGAAAGGAGAATTTAATTATAATTTTAATTTTATGAATTGATTATCTCAATTTGAAAAATGAATCACTTACTAATGAAAATGAAAATTCAACTAATAAGGTTGAATATTTATAAAAGCATTTTGAAAAAGACTTCTGCTGTAATTGTAAAATAATATAAAATTTCGAACCGTCTGTTGATACTAACTGATCCTGCTTACAAGCCTGGGTTGTACCCAACCTGTGGTGTGACATTTTGCTGGTATAAGAACCATAGGTTTTAACAAAATATATGTTTGTAGGATAAGCAAATATCTAGATTTTAACCATTTATAGAATATAATTCTTTTGAAAAGTGCCTTTAGAAAGGTTAAGAATTCTTGCGAATTATGTTTTTTAAAAAATTAAGAATTTTAAATCTTACAGGATGTATAAATATTATTATATAAGTTCAGTAGTTACTATGCTACCTATTTTATTCCTCCATCATATATGGATCACAAGGCAATCCAATAAACATATCAAGTGATAGCAGTAACCTTTATCACCCAAGAAATGAAGATTAGGAAGAACAAAGCAATGGAATAAGAATCACAGATTTAAGATCTTCAAATCCGCAACAATATACCTTACCAATACCTCAGGAGTAATGTTCAACCATTCCACAAAAACTAGAATTCAAGTTGCCTCTACTCAGGAGATGTTGAGAATGCCCAACAAAGGAGAAATGAGAATGATTGAAAAAAAGTTAGAAAAGAGGAAGTATAACAAGACCTTGGAGAAGAATCAGAAGAGCATAAGGAAAGTTCACTAGTTCTATGTCTCTGAATAAGTATTTGGACATGTCTTTATGCAAGACTGATGAAATCAAAAGAAAATAAACGATAGTGATGGCAAGGAACCAAGAGTTAGGTGATAAAGTTCAGATCTTTGGGGACCAAGTGAAAAAACTAGGACGCTAGGTGAACGGATAAGGCAATGGTAGCATGAGGGAAGAGCAGGAAGATTGGTTATACAACTATGAGGATACTTTTTGGTGTTTGTTAAAAAGTGTTGTTGGCCAGTTAAGGTTAAGAAGATTGTGAAGGTAGTCATGAAAGTTAGGAGCACAGATAGAGGACATTGGACGGTTGATGATAAAGCTGTGAGGATCATTAAGGATGGCTAAAGATTTTAGTTATAATATATAATGTTAGTTCAGTTAAACGATTGTAATAGTAGTTGTAATCATTGTATATAGGCTTTCTAATATAATAAATTATTATCTATTTGTATTACGTCTCTCAAAATTTAGAATTAACTCGTCTTTTAATTTTTTGATATGTAGAATGTCAAAGCAAATCGATCATGCCGGACCCTCGAGGTTGCGGCAAACATAATAATGAAAAAGTTATAACTGAACCCATTATTTCTAAAGAACCACTTCTCTAAAAAGAATATGCAAAGAAAATGATTGATGAAAGAATTATAGAAGCAATCCTAAAATTTCTAAATGCCTTGGAGAGAAGAGAAGAATCTAGGAAAAAGAAAAGGACACTCTACACAAACATAGAATAATAATGGATGATAAAGTTAGAATGATAAGTCTGGTTAGGAAATTTGGAGCTCTAGAAATCATAGAAGAAAAAGACCTAAAGAAGGTTGTAGCTATAAAACCTTTCAAGCTTGGAAACCACCTGAGTTTTCAAGCAAAAAGATGGTGTCGTGGCTACTATCCGATGGTTGAAAAAGATGGAATCTTTCCTAGCCATTGTTCCAACCATCGGTAATTATGTTGAAGAAGATAAAATTCTATCTTAGAAACTTATTCAAGGATGGAAACCCTCGAATGGTGGAATGTGGTAGTAAACACCAAGGGAAGGGATGCTACCTATGCTTTGTCATGGAAGGAATAATCTGATCTCATGATTAGGAAGTATTCCAAATAAATTAGCAAGAGCAGATTTAAGAGAAGTTCTTAAATCTTTGAAAGGTGGGTAGCAACATTTGAGGATATAGCACAAAGATTATTGAAAACTCTCATTTTGTACTACCACGTCTCGTTACCTCTGAATCAAAGCGTGTGAGCTGATATAATTGGGGATTGATAAATGAAATTCTAGATGTTGTGAAAGCCACCACGCCAAATATCGATGAATTATCTATAATATTAGCTGGTTTGATGACTAATGGAATAAAACACACAAAGTATGAGAATAAAAAGATGGAGAGATTTTCAAAGAGTGAAAAAAACAACCAGGAAGTCCGGGAAAAATACCAAACAATGAAATTTAAAATTACAATATCATAACGTAAGTTTTGGAAGCTAATATGTCCTAATAGGTGTAGATTCGAGAGAGACACAATCTGTAGCTTTTGCAAAGCTCTAGGTCACATGATTGACAATTATTTCCAAAGACGACAAGTGACTTGTTTTAACTATCGAGGAGTCAGACATTTCAAGACTAAATGTTCAAAGTTGAAGCATGTTGGTATCCATGGTGTGAAACCAGATGTAGGGAAAAAGAACACACGAGTGTTTGTTCTAAATACTTATGAAGTAGTAGAAATGTTGGATGTGGTAACCGATACATTTCTTATCATTAACATTTATGCAAGAATATTATTTGATTATGGTGCAAATCGTAGTTTACAAGATTACATGTTTAGTAATCTATTAACTCTACCTCTAGGTTAGTTAGAAAGCGCTTCTGAGGTAGAAATCATGACTGGAGAAATAATCAAAGTTTCTAAAATCTTAAAGGCTTGTCAGATTTCTTTATACGAACACGTCATGCCTATATAGATACTGCCAATGCCATTAGTAGGATTTGATATCATCCTAGGTGTGGATTCGTTGGCATCTAATCAAGCTCATGTCCTTTGTGATAAGCAAACAATAGAACTTTGCACACCAATTGGTGAGAAGATTATCATTCGTAATGATAAAACCAATCAGTAGATTGAGATTATATTAATGTTGAAAGCTATAAAGTGTATAACCAGACGTTGTATAGCATACCTAATTATGGTATCCAATACTGAAAAAGGTAATAAGATTGAAGAAGTACAAGTTGTAGCAGAATTTGTCAATTTCCTTAAGAGTTACCAGGAATACCACCTGATCGCAAAGTAGAATTTAGAATCAATTCGGTACCGGGAACGACATTGATTTCTAAAGCCCCATAGAAACTCGCTCCAACTGAAATGAGAGAAATAAAGGATGAATTGGATGAATTGATGAAAAAAGGTTCTACATGATTAAGTTTGTCACCATGTGGAGCTCCAATCCTGATTGTTAAGAACAAGTGTGGTTATATGCGAATGTGCATTGACTATTGGGAGCTAAATAAGGTAGAAATTAAGAATCATTTCTGGCTTCCTAGAATAAATGATCTTTTTGATAAGCTTTCCAAGACCGGCCTTCGATTAGGATACCATCAACTGAAGATATAAGAAGAAGATACCTAAAGATAGCTTTTCAAACTAGATATGGACATATTGAGTTCATAGTGATGCCGTTTGGACTCACAAATGCTTCAGATGCATTCATGGATATAATGAAGAAAGTTTGTAAACTATATGCAGATAAATTTGTTATCATATTCATAGACGATATGCCTATTTAGTCTAAATATAAGAAGGATCATAAGGAGCATCTGAAGACAAAACTTGATTTACTTAGACAAGAGAAATTATATGCCAAATTCTCAAAATGTAAATTTTGGTGAATAGAAGTGTGAATCCAAGGATCGCAATTCAGGATTATCATTATTAAAACTATGACAAATTAACGAATGCGGAAAAATCATTAACTGTTGTTTAATTGTTTTTAGTTGATAATAAATATCAAATATTGAATGTAGTTATGATGAACACATTTCTGAAAACAAAGTAAATACGCACACAATAATTAATTCAAATGTATTTTATTAATATTCACTAATGATTACAAAAGAATAAGTATGACTGCTATGAACAAAGATTCTTTGAACGTATTAATGTTGATGATGTGACAGCTGCTAGGGTTGAATGGTGATGTGATATGTGACTGTCGTAATATTGCTTACTTGTGTTCTTTTTGATGTGAAACCTATGACTCATATTTATAGGCACTTTGAGTCAGTTAAGGAAACACCGGATCTCTTGGGATTTGTTATTGACTTGTTGACTTCTCGACTTGTTGAAATCATACTTGTTATTGTCTTCCGCAAGAACATTGTCTTCCGCAGAAACTCTTGTTCTTCCGGATGAGCATGTACTTCCGTAGGAATCTTTACTTCCATCTTGTAATCCTTGCAGAGTGCTGATGTTCATCCGTAGACAACAATAGACTTGTAAGAAACATATCTACGAATTAGCAAGTTGTTAATCCGTAGATGTTTCTTACACTTAGTCAATTATATTAATTCACCAAGTATGTTGTTTTTGCATGTTATCATACACATAAAGCAACACATATAGGTTAACCTATATACACATGCATACATAATAATAGTTAGTTACAATCATTTATTACAAGAATTGATTAAAGTTCTAAGCCTATACAAATTGATCTACTCCTATTCTTCCTAGATCTAACAATACTCCCCTTAGGCTTAGATACTTGTAATCATTCCTTCAAAATTGAAAGCTCCTTGACTCTGGCAATCATCTTGTTGTAAAAGTAAGACATAGCAGTCTTCTGATCATCATACTTGTAGTTGATCTTCATCTTGCTGAGCTTCTTCAGAGTTTCAAAACTTAGGCCCAAAATGTCTTCTTCAGTAGTAAGTGTTTCCACTACACTTTCATTGTGCATAATTTAGAGCTCATCTTCCTCTAATATTCTCAGTTCTAAGACTTCTTGAATTGTAGATCCTTTCAATATCTAGGTCATGTTATCATTAAAAATGGAATTAAAGTACACCAATCAAAAATTGAGGCTATAACAAAATTGGAAAACCCTGAGACGCTAACAGAAGTGCGTAGCTTTCTTGGATTACCAGATTCTACTAGTGTTTTATTTAGAATCTTACATGCATTGCATTACCTTAACTTCATTGACACAGAAGTAGGTAAAGTTTGAGTGGGGACCAAAATAGATTGAACCCTTTGAAACTTAAAAACATAATTTGATAAATGACCAATTTTAGCATTACTTGATGTGTTAGAGGACTTTGTAGTTTATTGTGATGCGTCACATACCTGTTTAGGTTATGTGCTAATGCATAGAAATAAAGTGATTACTTATGCATCTTGTCAACTTTACGCTGACTATAGAGTTTGAAGTAGATCTTTGGTCAGAAGGAATTAAATATGAAACATAGAAGGTGGATGGAAACTTATAATGATTATGATTGTGAAATATGTTATGATAAGGGTAAGGCCCATATAGTTGAAGATGCCTTGAGTAGGAAGGAAGGAGAAAAGCAAAAACGAGTTCATCATTATTACTCTAGCTTCAAATTGATTTGATAAACCAATTAAAGAATCCTCAAGAAAAAACATTGATTATTAAAAATTTTGGAAAAGAAGAAATGAAAGTAATAATTGACTAATTGGTTAAAGGCGTGGTTAGAATTCTCCGAAGAGGTGAGAGAATCTGGGTACAGTATTGGTGATCTTAGAAAGAAAATCCTGGAGAAAGCTCACAAGTCTATATATACAATGCCCCAAGAAGTGAAAAAATGTATAAAAACTTAAAGGATAATTGTAACACCCGGAGGTTTGACTTTTTGGAGTGTCATGCGACTGGAGGCTCAGTCGCATGGAAATCATGCGACTGGAGGTCCAATCGCATGATGTTCGGACGACTAGAGGTTCAACCGCATGGAACTCATGCGACTGGAGGTCCAGTCGCATGGTGTTCAGGCGACTGGAGGCCAAGTCGGCTAGAGTTTGGGTGACCGAGTTGTAACTATAAAGGAGGGGCAACCATCTCCCCTCCCCCACACTTGCACAT
>BJCN01261384.1:0-16040 GCA_018326445.1 Flaveria brownii
CCCAAAATGTCTAAAAACAAGATTAAATATATTTTGTCAACACAAAATATATTTATTAACAATAAACACCCTAGACAAATATATCTTCAACGTCTTGTCTCTAATCTTCGTCCCGAACGCGACGTTTGACTTTTCCGTTGACTTTGACCATTGACGTTGACTTTGTTGACTTTAACTGTGTTGATAATATTAGACTATCTTTCAGACCCAACACAGAAGTGTTGAAGGTTAAGTCTAATCTTCCAAAGATGGTATGGAAGATAAAGGAAGACTATGTGATTGAAAGTTCTTCATTAGCAACATCAGATGATCTTCAAAGTCTTAACATAGAATCGATCACTGTTGCATTGTCTTCAGAACATTTTGACAAGCCTAAGACCAATGAGGCTTGGGTTTCTAAATATAACTAACTTTCTCTTTTTATGCAGGAACAACTTAAGACTAAGAAGAGTGTAAGGATCACTAATTGTGGTTGTTCCAAGAATGTATGGATCATTGGTAGTGGTTGTTCCAAATGCATCTAACTTTTTTTATGATTTGTAACACTTGTTTATAGAACTTGAGAGCAATATATAGCATTCTTGAAAACCATATTTATCTTGTTCTTGTTCTTGTTCTGTCTCTTGTTTACTTGTATTCTTAGTATCATCTACTTAAATCCAGTTCCCTATTTGATCTGTTAAGTGTTTTAAGTCTCCCATCTTTGTGAAAACTGTTGTGTTGAGCATCCTCTTAGCCGGTTGAGCACGACGCACGTGCATAAACAATCATATATGCTAAATGACATAGAAGAGAATTGGCCTGGGGAATATCAAATACTGAAGCTCGTCAACAAGACTCCGATATAAGGTACCATCCGATAATAAAGCTCCATTGTTGGCACATAAATTAGAATTAGCCTCCATGGGCGTGGAACAAGGTTTGCGATTCCCATTGTAGCACTGGATAAGATATTTGTAGCATAAGAGGCTTGAGACCAGAAGAAATCATCGTTCCTTTTAGTTTACTCAATTCCTAAAAATGATGTAGTACTCCAAGATCGGACATGGCAAGTTTCTTGAAAAATGTGTCAATAAAGAACTATAAGTCTTTAATTAGAAACAGTTAATATTATATCATCTACGTATAGAAATAAATAGGAAATTTGATCTCCCTTTTGAAGACAAACAAAAGGGTGCACTAGCTGTGCAAAAGGCATTCTTGACATCCAATTGATGGATAGACCAAGAACGTGATGAAATCAACAAAAACAAGTTTTTGAACTTAAGAACAAGAATATAAACAGGTTGATTTCCCTAGGGATCTTTTCAAGTCTCTCCATAAGTATAACAACAGATTGTTATATTGTATTCAACAAACAGTAATCATGGTGTAGAAACCTATGATTAGAACTATGATATTAGTGTGTGTTAGTTTGTATATGATTGCTAGTGATTGAATGCTTGAATGATAATAACTACTTGTTTGTATTGATTGTTCAAAAGCTTACAAAGGACTAGGGTGGTATGCTATTTATACCCTATACAAAAAGTTATTTACAATTACTAAACTACCCTTATGTAAAACAAAATTACATAGATAATCCTAAGTCTATAAGCTATCCTCTATGGATGATAGACTATCCGCTGTGCATGATCCGTTGTCCACTGTGAATGGTTGATAAGCTATCCGCTGTGTCTTGGATGATGTCTGCTCTGAAAACTTGATGTGTGCTTGATTTGTTAGATGTCTACTATGGCGTGTTCATCCGTTATGAATGAGCATCCACTGTGGACAGTTTATCAGCTATGGATAAGACATCTGTTGTGTACTACTTTGGCCATCCGCTGTAGACACTTTGAAACTTTTCTTCATCCACTACAAACTTCTTCTTCATCTGCTGTGGAAAGTCTTCATTCGACGCAGACACTTGGAAAAAATTCCTTTTCATCTACAATCCTGAAAAGAAAATTTAAGCTATATTAGTGTATGTTATGAATGTTAATGTTACTCATGTGTTAGTTAATGGTTATTTGAATGTTAGAACACATTATGTTTGTTTATAGCAAACATTATCCTTTTAATGCACTCCCCCTAAGGTTGATGTTGCCATCTCTTAAGTTTGCTTGTTAATCTTTTGTTTGTTAGTATTCATGTGTGTTTGTTTGTGTTTGATATAAATGATTGTAATGGTTGTGTGTTTGATTTATACTATTTGATTGCTTGTTTGGATGTTATGCATGATTGGATGATTGACTATTTGTTGTGATTATATACTTGAATGATTGTATGTTTGATTGTTTACATGAATGATTGTATGTTTGATTGTTTACATGAATGATTGTATGTTTGATTACTTGTTTGATTGAATGTTTTCATGCATAATTCACTGATTACACATGTGTAGTCAAATTGAGTTGTATGTTTGATTTATGTATGTTTGCTAATATGTCTGATTGTTTGTTGTTTGCTGATTGTGTATGATTTACCAGCAGGATTAATGTTCTGATGTGTTTGTTGTTTGTTATGCATGTTTGAGTAGTTAGACATGTTTGTTTGTTTGTTTGTTTTTTTCTATTTCTCTGTTAGTGAACCTTTAGGTATGAGAAAGACCAACTTTATCAACAGCTTTCTGCACTTTTGTTGTCGCCTTTAATGATTCTTCTACATCGTTTTCAATTGCTTCATCCTTTTCATCTTCTTTGACTTGCTCAGTCAATGGTGTGATCTTCAAGGCATTTCTACAATTGACTATGTGTTTAACAAATTAGTCAACAACACTTTTCTAGTCATCATATTTGCTTTCTATTGTCAGATGAGCCAGCTGCTCCAATGTTGATTTGTTTAAGCTCTACACATCAATGTTGCTAACCAGTGTGGTTACAACATGACTGCCCTTCATGATCACAAGATTGTTATTTTCTGAGATTCTCATGCCTGTTATACCTTCCATATGTGTTAATGGTTGCTGTTTGGTTTCTAATATTTGTTTGAGAGTAGCATTTACATACACAGTGTCTAAAATTCTTAGCATGTGTATGAAATAACAGCAATATCCCTTGCATAACACATCTTCAATAGCAGGGAAAGTCTTGTCTTAAAAATGAAACATATGATGGATGAAGGAGTTTAATTTCCACTGAATCAAACAACCTTATGTTAGGTGCTTCCTTTCCTTCAAGTTTTCTTTCAAGTACAACCTTAAAATGAGTCTCATCATAATACCATTTTGTGATTGCGTGACTGTACAAATTTCCATCAATCTTCTTCATAATCAGTTTCAGATCAGATGGTCTTAAAGGGTAACCAACCCTTTCCAAAATATCAACATCAATATGAGAGGATGATTCTTCACTTATTTTCTTTTGGCTGCTAGCCAACTGTTGCTCTCTTCTTAGCTTGGCAATGTGAAGCTTGTTTTCTCTGTCAGCTTTTTGCTTCATAACATGATGTTGTTTGTTCATGTATGCTCTGATAATGTGAAAGAAATCGACTCCTCTGGGATTGTTTGTATGATTCACCATTCTCAACTGCATCAGGTCAAGTCTGTCTTTATTTGTTTATGATCCCAGTTGGGATATGTATGACAGGTATTGGACAAGTCCACATACTCTCTTGATGATGACAGCATCCCATATCTCATCATATTTCCAACCCACTATTTTTATTTCATCTACTGATGCTGTGAGATTAATTTTGTCATAGAGATTGACAAAATTTGTATTTTCATTTATCATCTCTCTCACTTCATTTCCCTCTGGCCATAGCCTATGGGGCATGAACTATCTAGCTTCCTTAATAGAGTGAAGCTCAGGTGGAGCTTGATGATAGGTTGATAGAGAAGATGCAGAATGAGGTCTAAAGATCTGTGGCTTAGGTGCATTAGCCAACATGTTCTTTTATATCTTTTTAGCCATCTCTTTCATCTGAGATACAGATCATCCTGCATATGACTTGTATCATACTCTTGTATGACTCAACCAGCTTTTAACATAGGACTAGGTCATCTTCTCTATTTAAGGATCTTTAGGCAGATTCTTCTGAAGCTCTTGTTTGTCTTTGATTTCCTTGTATCTTTTGTATGTTTACTTTTTTTCATCTTTCATGACTTCTTGAAAGTCCTTGAGGAAGTCTTTAACCTCCTATTTGTTAAGGTATATAAATGAGTCATAAGGAAATCCTCTGGTTGTCAACTTAATTCCTATTAAGGTTTGAGGATCATCAGTAAAGGGTTCTTGAATGTTGTGCATCTCCTCATCTTCATCCATTTCTTCATCATCATCATTAGAATCACTCAGGATAATGATGGGTTCTTACTGATGATCATAAGATTGGTCTATCTATCCTTCTTCAAGAACTCCGGCCTCAGATGTTTGTTTTAGTTTATCTAAATCAACTGGTTCAGCTTTGATCATAAGAAGTTTGAGTGGAGGAGATTCAGGTTCTTCTTGTTCTTAAACTGGTTGTTTTCCCTTATTCAAAGAGGCTTGATATGAACTCTTTCTCTTCCTCTCATAGGTTCTTAATTGAGGCTTTGATGATGATGAAGCTTGATCTTTGGATGGTTTGGATGGTTCTTTTAAAGATTCAACATATTGTTTGATTAATACTATCTGTTTTTCTGACAATGTGTTCACAGGGACAATGCTAGTTTCTATTGTTTGTGTGTCAGGTGTATGAAAATGCTGTCTTAGGATTGGAGAGCAGTGTATGTTCTTAAATGGATTAGCTTCTTTAAAAAGTTAATCCATAGAGTAAGCTTCCTCAGATATGATAATTGCCTTTATAAACTCTTTAGTGCTTGTTTCCTCAGCTTGAGATATGATATGCTTTTCAAATTCATCATTCAGGTCTTGTTCTTGACCTTCTAAATGTTCTTCCTCATTCAAGAGAGTGTTTGTATGTTCCAGTTCATGATTCAACCTATCAATTTCTTCATTTTAAGCAGAAATAGTACTTTTAAGCTCATCAATCACAATATCTTTTAAGTCTGTTTGTTCAGTCACGTAGGCAATAATAAGTCTTGCACTACCAAGATCTCGGTCTTTCACCTTCAGCTCTTCCTTTGCTTGTTTAAGTTGTTCAAGAAACTCAATAATTAACTTCTAAGCTATTTGATCAACCTTAAGCTTTTCAATTTCTCCATCTTTACTTTTTAGCTTATCTTTAAGCTTTCTTGCTCTGTTATTGGATTTTTCAGTCAACTTATTATACTATGTGAATAAAAACACTTTAGAGTATTCTATTTCTTGTTCAGTAGGAATCTGACTGCCTTGTTCATCAGTTTCTGCATGCTCAACATAAGTACTTTATTCTTCTTGGATTTGATCATGTTGTGAAGATTTGTCAACTTCTTCTTGTTCATGTTATTGAGCTGATAAAGTCTCTTCTTGTTCTTCCAGTGAAGCATCAATGTCTCTTAACAAAGATGATAATGTTTGTTGATCAAAAAAGGTTGGACTGTGTGATGGTGAAGGTAAGTGATGTTCAAACTGAAAATGCTCTTGTTCTTGATGTCACACCCCGGGCCCAAGGAGGGTGTGACGTTACAGACTAGCAACAAATATGGAAGCAGAAACAAACCATCATAAGAGCACATAAGTAGAGAAATCACATGGCATTACATTAATTTAATAAAAATCCCGGACTATACAGCTTAGCCCGGTTACACAGAATTGTTTCAACACCAAAAGTACATAGTTTAAAACAACATCCCAATACAAATTTATTCAAAAGCTCAAGTCTAAAATAATTGAATGCCATGAGGTCAAGGTGCTAGGTCATCCAATAGTCTCCTAAGCCCAGCAAGACATCCAACAAGGGTTACCTGAAACATGCTCAAAAAGTTTTATGTCAACTAAAAAGTTGGTGAGTTCAAGTGCTTAAAGTTTAAAAATGAAAGGAACTCTTTAAAGTCCACTAATTAAAGTTTAGAATCAAAGCATCACTATTATGGGGTCACATTCAACCCTGCACTCAGTCCCGGCTAGCTTCTTCTAAAGTTATGTTATACCGGTTAACCCCGAAGGGAGAACGGAGCCTCAAACAGTGTACCATACCTGCCGGATGGTTCACCATAGTATCTTACAAAAATTTTTCACATACCACAAACAATCCCGCAGGATCTTAGTGGGGTACCCTTCCTATAAGGAAGGCACTGTGTGTGGGGGATTCCCCAAGTAGATCTACCCATATAAAACAAGCGGTTCACAAAAGAATTAATGATTGTGATTTAAGTATCGACAGGTAACGACATTATCCACAATATAAGAATCATAAAATAGCACAGAAAAGATTTCAGTTCAAAAGAGCATGCTTCATCCCCAAAGCAATAATAAAAGGGGACACGAGAACTCACCTTAGTATCAATCAAGTTCCACAGTCACAGATAGTTTCAAGTCCTAGCACCCTATGATCATAATTCAAGTAATAAGCTATAGATTCTTATATTATTGGAAGTATAACTAAGTGCATGTTTATGGTTAAAGGCATACATGGCTTTGTTTCTTAGAAGTTTGCGTCAAAAGTTTCCTTTTTAGGAAAGTTAGGGTTTCGGCACGTGTGTGTCAAGTTTTATGGTTCTTATAAATTTGTTAACATATTAATAAGTTAAATATTAGTTTTTGGTCACGAGATTACTGAAATTTGGTTAAAATGCAGAATTTACACTTTGGCCCCTCGAGTTTCAAAATTTACAATTTCTACCCTAAAGTTTATCTCCTTACAATTCTTGAACCCTAATACTTTCCTAAGGTTCTTATAGCCTTTTTGGACCTGTTAGAACTCTAAAATCTTTGATCTTAATTGGTGTAATTTAAATCACAAGTTTCTAGTTACCGATTACGGTAAAACCGACGATTCTAAGCGTCTAGTTCTCAAATCTTCTAATCAAAACTCTAACTCTAGTATTTCTAACTTACTGAAATAATATGATTTTTATAGATTCTATGCTTCTTATTTTGTTTTTAAGAATTTTTCCAATTTTTCCCAGGTTAGCTTACTTTTTATAAATAATCTCTAAATTCAGATTTTGTTTCCAAAATATTTATTTTTATCCTGAAATTCTTTTTAAAAACGTGGATGTCACTAAGTTTTGCTATTCATGAGGTTTTTACCATTTTTCCTATCTTTTCGGTCCCCGATTATGTTGGCCATAACCGTACCGCCTATTACTAAGTTTTTCCAGTCAACAAGTTCTTATATTTTGGCATTCTAAGTCTCAAACATACTGAAATTTAAATCTTAGTCCTTGGTTTTACATGAATGTAGCTACAATCTGGTGTTATACACTACTTACACTAGTGCAATCATCATAGGTACGTTCCAATCATCATCAAATCATTTGTAACCTCGAATCCAGAATATATGTATGCTTGTTTTGCTATTTTAGGCAGATTATAAGCTTTGGTTTTCAAACAAACGGGATTAAATGTTGCTAAAACACATAAAAGAAGGTTTATAAGGTAGAATCCTTGTATACCGACCCCTAGACTCATGGGTTGAATGGAATAATACCTTGTGTGAGATTTGAGTGCACAAATTTGAGGTTTGAGTAGAGAGTATGTTAGAACAATGAGAGTGGTGTTTACATTAAGATAAGGATGAGTTTATTAATATCTAATAGATAGAAGTTCATGTTACTTACATATAAGACGGTTTAGAGAGTTAGAAACGAGCAAATGATCTTTGAAGTGGGGCTGGAACTCCTTTTGTTCTTCGGGATTTAGCTGGAATGAAAGAATATGGTGTGTGTGTTATGCGGTTGAGAGGAGAAACCGAGAAGAGGGTGGGAATGAATGAATGGCTTTGTAAAATAAAATTGCATGTATATAAAGAAAGGAAAAAGGTTGGAGTGTGGGTGTGGTTTTTGGGATTTCACAACATGCACATGGTTGGTGGGTTATGGGCGGCTGAGATATGACATTTTCAATGTTTTATTATTTTGTAGCTACTATCATTATGAGTCTTGTTAAGCCGCGGATGTCCATGGGCACATGTACTCATCCGACTTTGCCTAAGTGTTGAAAAATACCATATTTGTCTCGAATAATCATACAAAAGGATAGTTTCTATACAAAGATAAGTTTCTACATAGTTAAATACCTATAACAGGTGTATAACAATCGAGGGAAATAATCAGAAATTAAATATACGTACGAATATACAAGTAAAATTTTAGGCTCATTACCACTGTTTGTGCGCATGACCACTGTTGGGACGTCTGGGACTTAGGCGCATGACAACTGTTTAGACGCATGAGCACTGCTGAGACGCCTGGGACTTAGGCACATGGGCATTGTCCAGGCCCATGAGTACTGTTCAGGCGCATGTGCACTCAGGCACATGTGTACTGTTCAGGCGCATGACTTTGTAGAATGGCTACTTAAATATTTTGCATAAGTCCTTAACTCGTCTTGGGGTCGAGGACGGGTTGTTACACTTGATTTTCTTCCTGTGCTTATTCTTGACGAATGAATGGTTCTAGTTCTAGTGCAATAGGATCTTGTATGATTGGTTTAGGCTCAGGAGCAACTTTCTTTTCTTGTATGATTGGGACTGGTTGGATGATTGTTTGTTGATGAATAACATTTTAGAACATCATATGAGGTTCACCTTGTCCTGGAACCCTCACGAAGATGTCTGGTATAGGAATGTTATGATCAATCATGTTTGCGGGAACAGGCGCTTCAGCTCTATGATACCAGCTTGACTTGAGTCTTGTGAAAACATGTTCATTAAAGTGAACAAGCTGAAAAATGGCACCAGACATCTTAGGATGTCTGGTAGGAGATCATTAATGATCATCTGAAGGAATCTTGGAAACATTTGGAACTTGTTTCTTACCTCATTCAAGTTGTACAACATCCTATTTAACACTTACGAAACAAAATTAAATGGTCTCCTAGCTATGATGCTTGCAATGGCTGATGAACTTCTTAGAGTAGTGGCATCCCAGCTAGTCTTTCTGTTGGTCATAGTCTTTAGGAAAGTGTGCATCATGAACCTAAATTGAGCACTCATGTATGACTTCTTGATCTATTTTCTTTTAATTGTTTCTGTATACACAATTTGTCTAAAAAACATGAAGAACATAGTTCTCATCAAACTCAATTGGTCCTTGGGCATCTTTTTCACCAAGTTGTAGTACTCTCCTGATTACTTCTTCAGATATAGTAATCTGATGATCATGAACTGTGGAGACTACTATTTGTTCATCATTCATCTGTTCTAGTAGAGCATGAGTCCAGAATTAAACTATGTGATCCTCATAAATCTCTGGTCTTGCTGTCATAGTATGAACCAACCTTGTTTGTCTAATGGCTTGAATCATATCTCTGTAATTATCAGCCTTGGAAGAATCAGCATTGAGGAAAGCACAAATGTTGTAATCTCTAACAAACACTAGATTTGCCATGTCTGTAATGATAAAAAGAATATGTTAGTAACTTGTATGTTAATGATGTGTGTTGATGAAATATTGATCAAGTGTGCACTGGACTGTTGTGATTGTTATGAAATGATGAATTATGCATGCTTAATACTTGTGATTTTTTAAAGAGTATCTTTGATTTGAATTAAACATTAAGTCAATTTGACTTATTAAAAGTCATCTGCTTGGGTGATTTTGGTCATGAAACGCTCGTTTGATTCAATTTGTTTTGATCAAAATTGTTTTGTATTATGTTTGTTTTATCACAAAAAGTTATTTTGTTCAAATCATACAATAATTTTATTTCATAACAACATATTCATGAATTTCAATTTGATCTTTTAAAGTCAAAACAAACCATTTAATGCACATTGAATGAATATGGATTTAATATTTGTGTGTTCAATTTCATGCCAAATTAATTAATTCTACATGTTTGTTACTGAATTTACAACATGTTTATTAAGTTATAGCATATTTAAAATTATTTTAAACATTTTCAAAGATCAATCATCAGTTTTTGTATGATTTTGGCAAGAGCAACATGACTATTCATGAATCCAAAGAACAGTTAATCAAATTACATCAAACCAACAGTCCTAATACATTTGACTAAGGTCATCTAACACATATTCAGTGTTTGATTTGTTTTAAAACATCACAAGCTTCATGTTTTGATTTTGGTTCAATGTTTGACTTAGGTCGAACAATGTTCAAATTAGAAACAATGAACATGATGTTTTAATGATTGTTTGATGATTATAATAGTGTTGTTATACATATTTGATCATGAATCAAAAGAAAAATAAAACATAATTTAGGTTTTGTATGATCAAAGGTTTAAGGGTATAGCGAATGTTTTTTGTATGTTTTTGAAATATTAGTTTTCTCTCTTTCACTTGTGATGAATGAAAAATCATAAGTGTTGATGTATATATACAACGGAAAAAATGTACGTCTGCTGTGTATACAATGTGTATCCACTGTGTAAACAATTAAAACTTAAAATTTAATTTTGTATGTCTGGTGTGAGTTACACATGCGCTGTGTGAACAGTGCGTCCGCTGTACAATTTTAAACTTGTACATTGTGGACCCCTTTGACTGTTTGACTAAGTATACAGTGGATGACCACTTGGTCATGCACTGTGGGTCCTTTGTTTGACTGTGTTCACATCGGATGACCATTTAGCATGCGCTGTGGATCATTGATAGATAGTTTAAACTTTACAGCTGATGATTAGAAAGTCATACGCTGTGGATGATTACTATTTCCAGAGAGGATGAACATTTATTCATGTGCTGTGGACACTGAATGATTGTTTGGTCGTTCACAGCGGATGAACATTTATTCATGCACTGTGGACACTTGAATGTTTTATTTTGTTTTGTTATATACAGTGGATGAACATTTGTTCATGTGTTGTATAAACTTTGTTTGTTTGTGATATTTACACTGGATGACTTATTGTCATGGTTGTGAATGTTGATGATGATGTAGAGTGTAGTTTACCCGTGTGCATATGCTGTATATACTTGTACTGTTTCTACAATGAATGACTAACACAAGTCATACACTTTGGAATGTCATTGTGTTCACAACGGATGCCTTACAAACATCATGCACTGTGAACGCTTGTATGATCACTATTGTATAGTGGATGTATATTTGTTTGTCCGCTACATACACTTGGTGTATTTTGTATGATGTGATGGTTATTGTAGCTATAGCGGATGTATGTTTGTATGTCCACTGCAACAACAATTGTCAAATTTGTTTTTTACAATTTTTGTTTGCTTTAAAATGGTTTCTTCCGAAACAAAAGTTTGATAAAATTTTCTTCCGAAGCTATTTTTGTTAATTTTTTTCCAAAGCAAATTTTAATTAATTTTTCTTTCGAAGCTATTTTTTTTTATTTTCTTCCCAAGCAAATTTTAATAAAATTTTCTTCCGAAGCTTGTTTGATAAATTATTTTAAGAATAAATATGTTCTTCAAAATTTGAAAAATATTTTAAATGATTGTTAAAATCTAAAATTTTAACATGATCAATATATGGATGTTTAAGATATCTTTCACAAGCAATATTGTGTAATATTTTACATAAGTATGTGTGTCAAACTGCTATGTTTGAGTGCTTGCTTGACTTGGCTTTATTTGTTATGTTAAGAATTGTATGATTATGTACATATTCTACTGACTTTGATATTTCCATGTTCATTTTCTCCCCTTAAATTTTTGCATATTTTATAAAAAGGTTATAAAATGACAAAAATTTGATTTTGTTTATGGAAATTTATAAATTCCAATGTAATTGTTTGTTTGATATCCTTTGTTAGAGAGAAATAACATCATCTAACATAGAATGAATGTTTTGATTATGTGTGATATTAATCGTATGTACATGACTTGAGATCATACTAGTCATATATTCTCAGTGAGTGTTCTGAATGATATTGAGAATAGACATAGACTAAGACAATGTTGATTGTGGATATTATTGTCCACTTAAATTCATGCATGCTATTAACGATTGATTGAAACAGTGAGTGATTTATCATGTTTTGGGTGTATTAATATGATTTGTATGTACCCCACACATGATTGTATGATAAGATCAATCTTCCGCAAAATATACTAGAAAGCACTTGCAATACTTATAACCTAGTTACTTTAGGAGTATAAATGCTTAATTTGATCCTTGTTGTTTGATCTATATTGGCATTCTTTTCACTTTATTTTGGAAGGTGATCCACTTTGGGATTCTTTTGATTCATTCACTAGGAACATAGTCAAAAAGACTTTATTGATTGTTCATCCAAGAAGGATGTGTTCCTCATTGGGAATCTTTTTGGATCATGATGTAGATCATTTAGGTCTGTGCTTAGCATAACAAAGGATGCATGAGTGTACTCTAGTTCTATGATAATCATAACAAAGGAGACACTTGTATGATTGAGCAATTTATAAACTGTTTCACTTGAAGTATTGTAGTTACTTTACAAGTAACCTATATTGGATAGACCAATACTTACCATAAACTAAGATGTGTTGTTTACCATACAGTCATGAGAATTTAGTTCTTCACTTTTGTATTTGATATTATATGTCCCATCCTGAGCCTATCCACACATCAAACAAAGATATTGTTAGTCTTTATTAGTGGAAATTGACTTAAGTGAAGTATTATGCCAATGTACTATCATATCTCATGTGGTGTCATGTATGATTCAAACATGTTTGTTATTTGTAAAACATGAATATTTGGTTGATAACTTGGTTTTGAAAGATTTTATATTTGATAAGCAACTTGGACTTCGACAAAATCAAGCTTGTTTGATATTAATGTTTAGAAAACATCATTTGTTTGATTCATAGTTGATCATTCCAAGTGACTGAACCATTGACTCATATCTCCCTCATACTTCATCTATTTGAGGTGATTATTTTTCTATAAGTTAGTTTAAGGTCTTATCTTTAAAACAATGCGTATTATGTGATGTTTCATTATCATTTCGATCTCTAAGTAGCCTACACAAAACTGTGCGCAATCAGCTACACAAGCTGTAATTTTTTTTATAAAATTTAAATGTTAAGATTTAGGACTAATTAACTAAAATAAGTTAAAAGTTGGATTCAAATATATATTCTAAGACGTTTAAGGGAAAGAATATTTAACATTAATACCTCATTGAACTCGGACAAATAAATGTACATCGAAGAACGTTAATGACTTATTATATGTTGATAATTGGAAATTGAAAATGAGATGTGATTGAGAATTTAATGTTGGACATAGACTTGAAATGGAAAATGAATTGTTGTTTCATTAAAATATGAAGTTGGATGGGGAATAAGAACTGGACTACAAGAATTACAACCAATTAGGTCTTCTCGACCTTTAATATCCTTATTTTGTTTTGTTATGTATAGTTACTTGCTATACTTGTTGTGAGCATTGGATTGTGTTATCATTGAGGTGAGTTTCATGGCCTCTTTTAATATGTTGTACTTGGGGAAAAACATGCTCAAAGTTCTGGAATGTGTCGTGTTAAATCTGTTTTGGATTTGGGTTGGACCGTCAAGTGTGGTTTAAATCTGTTCATGGCCCCTTTTAATATCTTGCTTTTGCTATGCTAGCTAAGACTTATGTGGCCTATGTGTGCCCCTGGGTGAATATAATCCAGTTATTTGGACTTGGACTAGTCATAAGCTTATGTTAGTTTCCATGACTTCTATGCTCTCTTACACACATATATTTTATTCATAACTTTCATGGCAACATATACTGTACTTATAAATTGATGAACACAACAACATATGTTGACTTTTTAAAACATATCTTTTCATGTTACAATGCTTAGGTACTTGGACAATGAACTTTAGATGTGATCCCTCCTGCAAGAGCATTAGACATTTACTAGAAAAAAGAGAAGATCAAATTTTTTTCAAGAATTCAAAAACAGTGAGCAAGGCAGTGATAAAAGAAACTAAAGATGAAAGATAACATCTATTAGAAAAAAGAATGATCAAAATTTTTTCACTCTTAAATTCACTAATCATCGTCTGTACAACCTTCAATGGAAGCCTCTCTACCTACTCAATGGTCCATAGATAAAACATCATAACCTACTCCATCTTCTCCCCCAATACCACATAGCTTACCCAAGAAGCTCCCCATACAAGTCCAATCAATCAAACTAAACTCACAAAAGATATTTCCTTTTTTTATTGACATAAGTGACCCAAGCTAAATTGCTTGTAAAATAAGAATGACCTTTAAAACTAGAATAAAAAGCTAGATCCTCTTGTGTTTATGAAGAAAACTTTATTAAGAACGATCCGAATAAGCTTACAAAATAAAAAAGAAATATAATTACCGAATAAGTTTTGATGATAAAAAAGACAACTTATATGTGGAAATAATGGTTGGTAGAAAGAATTTTTTACTTCTAAAGTTAAATTTCATGCGTTGAGTTATAAGAAATAGGAAGAGATGCTTAAAATGGTAAAACGTCTCCTAGGTACAAGCAAATGGTGTCTAACATTTATCAATATTATTAAGAAAGAAAAAAATGAAAACCCTGAAGACATTAAGATAGAAAAGATTTGAATGTTGTTCCACAAGATGTTCATGATCCAATCACATTAGGGACTTATGGTTCCACACATCGTCTCTAAATGATGACATTTTTAGTTGCTGGTACTGAAAGAATTTGAGATATCAAGGTGCTTAGACCTTCCAACCATAATCAAAGATATCTTGCACATCTTCTTTGCAAAATCCTTCAAATGATAGAATGGGTATGGTAACTAAAGCCTTACCAAAGAGAATGATCAGTCTATTTTCATAAACTTCTAATAGCAACATCCAAGGGCCTACTTATTGGGATATTTAACGATGAAGCTACTTAAAACAATCATTATTCCTTGATTAAATTCGTTGCTGAGAAGTAATATGTTTTTGCTACTCAAAAGATTTTGATGAAACATTCAAGCTTCCGAGAAACTACATCTTTTTGAGTAATTGCATATGCTATTATGCTAAATTTTCTTATAGGCGGTATCTTTCAATCAATAGTTTTTCTGAATGATAACACCTTTTGTTTTACTACACTAATGTTATTCCCGAGAAGTAGTGGAATAACCTTAACTTAACAATCTTCGAAAGATCCTTTGTTTCTTTGTTTCAAATAAGTTGTTTGTTTTATTTTTTAATTTTAGATATCTTTATATCTATGTTTAATTATTCGTACTATATGTTATCTAATTAGAGGACATAATCGTGATATATCATATTATGTTTATCAATGGTCGAGTTTCCATTGTATCTCAAACCTAAATAGACAATGTAGATTGTTATCTAGTGTTAGTTCCAGCTTAGTTGCCGACTAGTAGCTATCTGTAGTGCTTACTATATAATCTCACACTGCAATAATGATGAGGTGACCTACTTCACACTTGTATTTTGCTTTGTATTTGTAGTTTACGATATATTGAGTGAAATATTCACTGAACTTGGAAACCATTGTGTTACTTTGCATTTGTAATTTGAATATATAATATTAGGCATTTTGTATAGTTATTTGGTTCATATATTAAAACCAGATAGTTTATTAGAATATATATCTCACCAACACTCGTATAATTAAACTTCTATAAAATAAAAAGAAGGTTTTAATTAAATTTGGTATTTACAATATAATAATAAGGTTTAGATACTAAATGTAAACTTTTAGGGTGACGCATGATCGTAGTTACATCTCAAGTTTATTAGTGGTTCATAACTTAGTTCATATCTAAATTCAGCCTAATAACGCACCGAGTGTAAGAGCATATAAATTAATTGGTAAAGTGTTGGACCCAAAAAATAGTCATCACAACAAGGTCCTTTATTGGCCGCTTTGTTCTTGGATGGTACTTAGCTCTTACCAACACTATACTACTATTATGATAGCTATACTTGCTTAAATATGCATATAGTCTAGTTAAAGTATTAATTTTTATATATAAGTTAAAAAAGATGTGTGAAAACGAAGCATATTTTATGTAGACCCCCACCCACATCATTTCTCTTATAAAATTCTATTTTCAAATTAAGGTTCTAGTGAATATAGCTAAATGCTTGTTTT